>VCRD01001887.1:65478-90511 GCA_006783055.1 Trinorchestia longiramus
TCTCCACAGTCCTTATATGTTGTCAGTGTTTGATCAAGTCTTTCATTTATTTTTTAGTTAAACTTTTACTTGGATATCTTCAGGTATTTACTGTGGTTTGGACAAAGGTTTGCTTTTCCAGATTTGACGATTGTGTAGGAGGCACTATGATAAAGTTTCACTAGTAATAGTTTATAATTCTTTCATCGTTTGCGTAGTTTTCAACAATCACTCCATATTTTTGGGTACCTTGCGGAAAGAAAAACATGTCAAATTAATTTCTGAATCTCACTGGTCTCAACAAAATTCAGAGTGTGATGTATAAGTACCGTGCGCTCTCAGGAAATTAATGCCGGAAATTGGGTATTAAATTCTCCCCTACTTTGTCCCTCGCACTTGAACCTGAAGTGTACTATCGCTTTTGGGTTTGTAGACATGTAGCTTGAATTATTCGTAGCCTAAATTATCTATTAAATACCATTTAAGTTGAGATTCGCTCGTATTATCTTCTACATTTTTCCAGATGGACGGACAATGTATGATATATTACGTCTAGAATGCGAAAATTCAGTGGTAAGTTATATCCACTCAGGAAGAAAATATCGTTCTGTCTCAGACTTCATGAACTGAACATCAATGCAATCGATCATATTCAGTGCATACCAATTCTAATTGTTAGGTTGTTACACGACAGGTCACACTAGACACTAGGTCACAAGAACACAAGCTATTGTGAGATCGTATGTATTTTTTGGAACTGCTACTGAAGAGGCCGCCGGTATCTCTGACACTAGAATGTGAAGTAAAATGATTATAATAAATTACATATAGGAAAAGAGAAGGTTTCTCTGACGGAGCGAGCAGTCAGTACATGATTGTAGCTTATCATGGTAGCACCTTTGGTTCAGAACTCATTCCACTCGTATTCGTTTGACTAAAATTGTGGGAAATTTCTTGGATAGGTGGCTCATCGAACTAATCAAGTTCTGCACACAACACTCGCACGGCACAATCGAATGAACACTCGTGACAGAACCCTTGGCATTACTCAGGCAACAGATCCCTTTCCGTAGAAGATCCAACTGATCATTTTAACAGTAGATCATTCTCCCGGTGGATAATTCTCGCAATAGATCACTCGCTGATCAAGGATCTCGCTGGTGCTCGTTTGAAGGAGCGGAAACGAACATAAGAGAACTGAGCAGCTGCCATGTAGCGTTATGGTCAGACCTGCTGCTGCTCAGAGTCTAAATCAGAGTTTCCAGAGTGCACGGGACATCAGTTTCCTTGGAATTGCAGTCCTGTAAAGCAAAAGCTGGAGCTCGTCTGCAGAACAATTTTCGAGATCCAGGAACTGCAATGAACGAGTTCAATCTTTGGTCAACCTTTGTAAGTAGAAATGCGGTCCGTAGGAGTAAAACCAATCAATTCTGCCTAGCAGCAGAAGCAAACTCGCCTTCATAGAACAGACATAACATCTACTTTGCAGAGTTGTCTGAGCCGAAAGCTCCTCGGCGCAGCAGCAACGGCCCCGCGAAGGGGCGGGCCAAGCCCAAGGCTGCTTGCCGTGCAGCGGCATTAATGAGCTCTACTCCTGCTGCGCTGCTGCATCTCGTGCGGCTAATGGTCTGTTGCTCTTCATTATGCTGCTGCTGTTCATTATTCTGCTGCTATTATTCATTATCCTGCTGCTGCTGCTGCTGTTCATTATCCTGCTGCTGCTGTTGCTGTTCATTATCCTGCTGTTGCTTTTCACTGTTCTGTGGCATCCAATACTGCTATTGGTCTGCTGTTCCTGCTGCTGCTCATTATCCTGCTGGTGCTATTCATTATTCTGCTGCTGCTATTCATTGTTTTGCTGTATCCCATGGGGTTAATGGTCTGCTGCTGCTGCTGCTCTTCATTATGACACTGCTGCATCCTCTAATTCCTCTCACCGCTGCTTCCTCTTTCAGCACGTCTCCACCGTCCATTACACCAGGACGCTGCAGGTCTCCGTGATGCTCTTGCTGTTGTCTTTCTCTTTGCCTGTCTGTTCAATAAGGTAATGCACGATGCAGCGCTTCGTTTAGTGAGCTGTAATGGTTGAGGCGGTAGACCTTTCATCTCTCTGTATGGAGTAATTTGTCTTTTCATAAGAACATTATTTCTGAAGTACGTTTTGTCGTAAAACATTTCAGGGCAACTAAGAGCATTTTGTGTTGCTGCTGCTACTTCACTTTACAAGAACACAAGCTATTGTGAGATCGTATGTATTTTTTAGAACTGCTACTGAAGAGGCCGCCGGTATCTCCGACACTAGGTAACCTTATTAACTATCTTGACTTTCGTACTAATAAAGTGTTCGTATTTTTTATTATTTTTTATAGAATTCTAATATGGAATTCTAAGTAATGGAACCAACGATATGTTTTTCTCAATCTGATTAATCTGTATTATTTATATGGATACATAATTAATTATGTATGGCTAGTTTTCACTCACCGATTGGTTGCACAGGACGATCAAGATATTCAAGACTTAGGTTAAAAATAACCAATACGTAATCATGTGCTACATTGTTTTCAATTTTTGCTACGCATTGTTCATACGTTTGCTTAGCGCAAGACGAAGAGCTGGGTGTTCTTATGTATTTTAAACTGTGGTAAGTTGACAATGCGCACCTCTGGTGTTATATTTGCGATAGCTTTATCACTTTGTTTTTATCGCTTGTTTTGAAGTTGATGATGATGACAGCAGTGTTTCTTTTCTCTCTTGCTAGAAGAAGTAGTTGTCTTATAAAACTAAAGGAGCGATTTTGTTTGTATGGACTAAGATACTTCATCGTAAATACGTCTACAGTTTTAACTTGGAATAATTTTGTTCGCAGACTAGTTTTCATGTCATCAAAATGGACTAAAAAAGCTGAATCCGAAGAGGAATTCTATATTGAAGCCTGCTCTCTGTTGTCGCGGACTCGAAGAAGACGTTAATCTAGTTTAAAAGTAGACGTTTCTTTTTATCTATCTTGATATTTTGTTCACTGGAAAAGAACAGATTTTGTTGAATGTATTCGCTGTTTTTTAAAGAAACTATCTAGTATTCATACTGGTTTATACTTCTACCTTCCTCGAGCACAATTAATGAATCTATTACCTGCGAACTGTGCATGCACAACATCTACGCTGGTTTTGCTTGCATGATAGATAGCTGCCACTGTTCCATTCCGCTGGTTATTGCTGTGTGTTCTAGCGATCGAGATTAATTTTGTCTAACTTTTATCAAGTTTGCAGCGTCAACGATCTTTCGCAGAACTTCTGTCCATGAAAAGCTGTTGAGCTGCATACCTTCGATGTTATGATACTCTGTTCATAATTCTGATAGCAACTCCAGTATTCTGGCTCATATTTTCTTTGTGTCTAACTACATTGTATAGAAAGTTGGCTGCGAAAAGTTACTGAATTCTGAAGCTTTTTTTGCGTTAGAAAACGAGCATGAAAATGTATTCATTGACTAAAACTGTTTGTGTGGCGGTACGTAATTAGAAAAATGCTGTCGAAAAAACTCATTATTTTCATCCTAAATCCTGTGTATGCTAACTTCAAAACCTGAAGCTGCTCTCGAAAAGAATATTGAACTCGAAGAAATGTTTCAGCACAAAAATTACTTATGTTTGTCTGGAAGCTCTCGTGTACGAGAGAGAACTGACCAGAATAGTGCTTCTATTTGTGTGGAGCTGGAGGTATTTGGCCAACCTTTATTTTTTGACAATTCTTTTGTGTTTGCACGACATGACGGCTCCGGCAAGAGACAGGGCTGGTTCTTAGTCTCACAGGGGCATTGCACAGTCTCGCAGAGGCTGTTCACTGTCTCGCAGATGTGGCTCATTGTTTTGAAAATGCTCTTCACAATCTTGTCAAATCGGTTCACGCCTCGCGGAGACGGTTCAGAGTCTTGCGAACGTGGTTCTCAGTCTTGCAAACGTGGTTCTCAGTCTTGCAAACGTGGTTCTCAGTCTGGCGGACGTGGTTCTCAGTCTTGCGGAGACGGTTCAGAGTGTCGTGGACGCGGTTCTCAATCTCGAGGAGACGGTTCAGTCTCGCAGAGGCGGTTCTCAGTCTCGCAGAAGCGATGGCCGTGGTTGTGCCGACCTTGCGCTTCCGGTGGCCTGTAGGAGATGTCCCCTGAAGGTCAAAGCCGCTCGCATTCTTCGCCTTCCTTTTTTGTGGCTTCTCCCTCAGCTTTTTTCTTCCTTCTTTGATACTTTGTGTTTCTTTCCTTGCCGTGCGCTGTGATTACATCGACCCTTCTCCAGCTCTTCCTTATCATCTTCTTTCTTTTGTATTTTTTGCTTCTCCAGCTACTTTTTCTCCTCTTACTCGTACTTCTGCACCTCTTGTACCGTTGAGGTTTGCCTCGTGTCCGCCATGCAGCCCCACACGCCCTCGCATTCCCCGTCCAGTTATTTTTAAGACTTTTCAGTCTCTCTTTTGTTTTTGGTCGCGACCGGCTGAAATGCTGTGCAGCTCTCGAGTTTTTTTCAAGTTTGATATTGCCACTTTAATTTTAACTCGAATTACTTGAGATATTGGTGTGTATTAAAGGTTAGAGTGGTGTTCCCTAGCTTGCATTCACACACACATTTGTGTCGGCGGACAGGACACAATGCTTTACTTCGTGTTTTATGTATGTATTGATGTGGAATCCAACTTCTTGACGACCGCTAAATTTACTTATTTTACGAACACGTCGTCATTTCATTTACCTGGGCACTTCTCTAGTGAATGATATCTGCTCCCGGAATTTGAGACATTCTTAATTATTCGAGAAGAAATGAACATTGTACTCTTGTCTTTAAAATGGTTTCACTTTTTTTGTTCTTTGTAAGTCGTTTTGATATTTTTACTATACTAAGTTCTTCAATTTATTTTACTCAAATTTGTATGATTTTTTAGCTGATATCGTTTCGAGCATTGGAATTGCTTAAATTTACGAATCCATTTCTTCTATTTTTTATCTGAAACTTCTAATTGTATCCTGTTATAAGTTTAGGCTTGTTTTGTTTAATCAAAAGTTCATTTTTGTCAGCTTCAACCTTTCCAATGTTAATTTTTTCAGTATCCGTACGAGTAACAGTTATATGAAATCAAATTTATTCCATTCAATCTTCACATTGTTGTGGGCTGCTATCTGTACACAAGAGGATGGGGGTTCAGTTTCGTTGCAGTTTTGGGAATTAGTCCTCGGTAGTAAAGTTGCTTTTCACTAGGAAGTTTGTTTCACGTATAATTAATCTTGGGCGTCGTGTACCTCTGGTACGTCATATTCAGTGTTAAAGGATTCTGTTTAGTTTCAGATTGAAAGCTAGGTCTTAATCTAAATTTTTTCAGGTTCGTCATGAGTCACCGAATGTGCGTGATGTTCAGCAGTGCCTGGTGTGCAAATTTGTTTAGGTCAGTGTTAGATTGAAAGCTTGGTCTTAATCTGCATATTCCCACGTGCGATGTACGTCATGTTCAGCAGTGCTTGATTAATTTGAACATCGTCATGAGTTACCTACCTCATGTTCCCCTGTGTCGTTATGAGTTACCTAAGTCATGTTCTGCGGTAAATGGTGTGAGAATCTGTTGGGTGTTAGAGTGAAAGCTTGACATTATTTTATAGTAGTGGACCCACACGTGAAAATTCACGTGTTTTTCACTCAATTTTTTCGTTTGATTTGCCCGTGGACGCGGGCTCTGCGAAGGAATTTCCACTTTGAAGGATGTGCCTTTGGTATCCACAGTACAATGCTTACAATACATGTATACCCTACCGAATTTCTTCCTATCTAAATCCTTAAGAGCGTGGCAGAGAGACGGACCAAGCGAGCAAGCAACAAACTGTGCATTATTATGTAGTGGAATTATTTCCCTTTATTTGTCCCAATGGACGTTTCGGAGAACTGATTGAGTGCGGTGCCGTGTTTTTTTCCATGTGTTCTCTACAGTTTTAGAAGCGGAATCAATAATTATTGTCCGAAATCATTTGTTTAACTGTGTGCTTAGAAGTTCTTCGTTATAACAAAATGATCGATATAATATCTAAGCTTCTATGAAGTTTTATTGGGGCGAATTTGCAATGTTCGTTTTCTATAAGTACATCAGTTGGCATTATATTCTCGGATATACTATATTTTTAGTGTCCTTTTGATTTATTCATGTCAACTGTTTTTTGATATACTTTAATCAAGAGTAACTTGATTTATCGTGTTTCTGCACTCAAATTCATAGATACACTCGTCTTGCAGTGCATTTTTGTGCGAATTTACATGAAAGTACTCGTTTCGAAAGTGTCGTAATGTAAACGCAGAACATTTTCGAGCCCCCTGCGTTTGTTCACACACGGAACTCGTCTTTTATCACATAGTCGCTTCGTGTATTGTAATGTCATCGTTTTAATGGTCATAAAATAATTCCTAGTGAAACTTGGCCGTATCTGCTTAGAACAAGCGAAACCAACCAACCGCACACGTACATAGGATACGTTTTTACATCATCGCTCCGGCTCTCATCATCATTGGCTGCTGTTCTCGTTTTCTTTGTTGAGTATCGCAGGCTCTGCGTGCGGAGTGGTCGAGAAGCTGGGATCTCCCGCAGTCCGTCGTCTGTTTTCTCAGCTCATTTTAGGGATTTTTGCTCAACTTTTTATTGGGTTGCATCAGCTCCATCACCACCACCATCACCTCCGCCGTCGTTCTGCTGATGCTACTGCAGCTGCTGCTGCTGCAGCGTCCATTAACCTCTTGAAGGTTGTGATAGGGAGGGAGGGATGGGGGTACTTTCGGGGGATAGAGCTCGCCAGTGCAAGAGCAACGAACAGGACCTTGATTTAGTCCTAAGGAGTTCGTTGTGCATGCAAAAGCTACGGTGTTCAACTAATAAGTTTGAGGTTATAAAAAGAACAACGGAAAAAAATATGAAATGTTAACGAAATGTATCGTTAATGAGTTTTCTGAGTAACTAATAATTAGAGGATGTTCATTGTTAAGGCGGGAGCAACGTAGCAATAGATAGTCTAAAGCGTATCATTTTAAATAGTCTAGACGAAAAAAGATATCTTTCACTAAATTTTCGCTCGTTCTTTTTATATTCTTTGAAAGTAGCGTTTCTTCTAGTCTGCGTTCTTTGGGCACTGCGCGCTTATCAAGTACTTAACGACTCATTGTAATGTTTTTGGCGCTGGTTTTTGGAACCTGTTACAAGATTGTGTGTCATTCTTAGACAAGTTAAATTATCCTCTTTTCTTTTTCATGTCATTCGCTGTGATATCGTGGGCACCGAAACCATTGTACTGTTTTTTCGTTTCTGTTCCTCATTCGTTTAGACGTGGTACGACGATTCTTCCAAAATTAAGTACCAACCGCAAATGACAGCGATCGTCCATCAGCAAGCTAAATATATCTTCCTTAAATGATGCATGTAGACGATATTTCTGAGCACATTGCTCCACACGACTGTCTGCCTACAGCCTTCCTTTTATATAAGTTTCTGTGTTCAATTAAGAAAACAAATGATGTTACGGATGTCTTACATCCTTCACATACTTGAGATGTGTGCACAGCATCAACAAAGTTTGTCAGTAAAGCTTGCAATATTTTTTACTAGTTATTGAAGCTTCTGCCTTTTGGACTGTAACGCTATTGGACTCTGTGCAGGGTTCAGCCGAAGGTACTCGCATACTTACACCCTTATGAGACTTCAGAATCCTACAATAAGATGTCGTTTCCGTATTTTTCGTGCTGGCTGGCCCGTTTTTCTTTTTCTGCTATCGCTGGAAGTTACTTATGTGTTGTGCCTCTCTAGATCACGTGTGTTTGCTATGAGTTCATGGTGACTTTATTCTCGCCTCATTTGATGACTGCTGGTTTCCTCTTGCTGTTAAATTGTGTGTACACTAAGTCAAAATTTGAATGGTCTTATATGTTAGTGACGTGCGGGGCGTGATGTGTACATGTAAATTTTTTCCCCTGCAAGGCATGCTTTACCTGATTTTTTTTAATTCACCAAATATCTGCGACAAAAATGATCTCTACTTTAAAAATAAAAGTAAATGAAGTTAGACAGGCAGAGGAGGTAAAGAAAGACGTTATCGTGCAAGATTTAGAATATGTGTGTTGTATTTTTTTCCATAGTTACAGAGTTAACTTGATTTTCTTCACGAAATAACTGCAACAGAAATGTTTCCCGTCTGACAAACAGAGTAAGCTAGACAAGCAGATAGAAAAGGCAGAGAGGAGCCGTGGTGGAGGGTGAGGATCAGCACAGAACAGTTGTGGGAGCAGATGCTGGAGCGGAAAGCGACTCGGGAATTTGCTTGGCCTCCGGCTCTGTGCTCTCCATTGCAGACTTCCACATGCAAATGACCCGTGATTTCATGTTCGGAGAAACACGTAATGGTCGTTTTATTAGCCTTATGTTCATAACCTTTGATGGCATCCGAATGTACCCGAAATTTAAATATTTTTTTATTGAAAAATGTTTCTTTTCACGTTAACTTGAATGTTAGTTCGGAGTTATTCAATTTTCATGAATAACTTGAAATCTCAAGTCGAACCTTCATTAAAGTGCGAGTTCAAGTATCGTCAATAGAGCTTATGGTGATATATGTGATTATTTTTGTTGTAAGTTTCCAGTTACTACGTTTAACAATCGGATGAATCATTGCTTATTCTGATTAACCGAAATATAAGTGAAACATAACCATTCACGTTAAAAAGAGTTCGCGATGAACGAAGGTAAAGTAATTCGTATCGTCGGTTTTATTCTACAAATTTATTGTTCTTCGTGGGACACGATTTAATTTTTCATTAGTGTTCAAAAGTACTTATTTTTGAAAGTAACATGCTATACACTGTTGAACCTCCTGGTAATAGCACAAACATATATGATTAAACTTCCCAAATTCACCATAGTTATGTGCAAAACTAGGAAACCATCTTCGGAAATTATCCTCACAATTCAATTATTGTCGAGGTGTGAGCAAATTCAAGGCAATGATATGGGAACTGTACGACAGTTATTGTAAAATTTCAGCATTCAATAATTCTCTTGTCATTTATAGTAATGCCACGTTGGTATATTCATATTTTACGAGTCTCATCATTTACAATAAATACTTATTTTAAAATTTCCATGTTTGCCGTTTTATTCTGTTTTGTTAAGCAGCAGCTGGTCTTAATTATTTGCTTACATTTTGGTGAAGATGCGTAGGGCAATGTTCGAACGGGTTGTTCTTCATTTGTATGATTCAATTAATCGAAATTTTAAGGGATTGCAACTTTCAGTTTTGTATTTAATTTATAGTGCAATCATTTTGGGTAGCAGCTCTTCCTTCGTTTAGAGTAACTTATTGAAATTCAGTTCCTTCTGCGCTTCTTCCTCAGCTTCTCTATGTGATGCCGAAATCCAGCACAGGGTCACTTTCGTTTGTACATGGTATAAAGAATGGCTTTCACCATCAAATAATTACCAAACTTTCATTCGTGAAAGCATGTTAAAAATTTTGAATGCTATGCTCAGTCAAATTGGTTTTCTTCTGTATGCAATTAAGCCAATATCCAATCAGGCATCATAGACGATGATACAATGTTCTCTCGAAGTGGTCTGAGAGCAGCAACGTAACTCATGATGTTGGCTATGATTGATGAAGCAACATTTCATCTTGATTTGGGGGCAATCTCTACTGCCTCCGATCTTAGACATGCCGTGCCCTTTTGCAGTCGACACATGCAATGCATCTTGGGCCGATTTTTTTCTCATATGCGATTATTTCTGTGTTTCTGCATCCACGATATCTGATAAAGAGCCCAAAGTAATAAGAACTATGTGGCAGGAGTTAGCCCAGCTGATAGAGGAAGCTAACCAGTCCTTGGAGGAGTCCGGCACGCCGTGTCACGAGATCGTGGTGGTCGTGCTGCACAGGGAGGTCGCCAGCTACGGCTCAGTGGGGCTCACCCTCGCCGGGGGGGCCGACTACGACACCAGGGAAATAACAGTAAGTCAAGCAGGGACTGCTGTTCATTTAGAGTCAATTTTTCTTCCATATCAGAAAAAGAACGGGTGTGTGAGAAGTATATTACTTGAAGGAGAGGTTTCTCAGGTCTTCGCTTTAGATGACTAGTGTTGATTGCCTAAAACATTGAGAATCAATTGGTGGTACGACCTTGGAATAATCGTGGAAAGCTCCTAGCCAAGCGATTTCGAAGCCTTGCACGATCTCTCCATTGTCTGGATAGACAATGCTTGACCCCTATAGACGCCAAATAATAATAATTTATTAATATCTTCAATATTTGTGAATGAACTGAACCAGTGAATGACCTGCATTAAGAAATTACGATTGGTAGCAGTCAAACGGCAGTGCAGAAATTGCACTCAGCAAACCGAATGTAAAGTTTTTGACCATAATTGAGGTGAGAACTAAGAATATATTTACAATACGAGTTGTTCCAAAAAGTGCGTGCTTACATCACAGTCATCACGCGACGCTAATGATGTATCTCTTAGTGAACTGTCCTCTAACTTCATCTCCTCACAAACCCACTGTAGATGTTTTACGTCTCCCCGAACCCCCAACTTCTCGAGACACTGTCTGAGCCTCAATTTCCTATTATACGCATATTTGAGGCTGTCGTTTCTTCCACAACAATACTAGTTTTAACACGTTGCCTCCGATTGCCTGACTGGTGTAAATCTTCACTTTGTACGCATAGTCACTGGAAGAATCTGAGAAAATTACAGAACCTAACCTAAGTGGCCCACATACGTATCACTTGGGAGTCAACGTGTTAACTTTCGGAAACGTTCCACGCCCCCGTTTGGAATGTACTTATACTGTCGTGCCCCTGGGGCATCATGCTTCTCAGGAACTCATGCCGTAGCGCTTGCAATGGGCATAGCCGGGCCAGTAGGTCTTCATGAGTTACGAACTGGTGTTGCTGAATGTAGTGTCTACGCTTAGTTATTTTTTACGCATGAGAAAAATGACGACAGTTCTGGTAGAAATAACAATCGATATGTTTTTATAATTCCGCCGTATTGCAATTTAGAAGTAGCATTTCAAATATGGGAGAAAAAGTATTATAGTTCTTTCCGATCTTCTGACATACCTTCACTTTAAACATCATTTATATGGTATATGTTTAATACTTCTTACGAATCATTTTAAAATGTTTATATTTTGCTAAAATAATGGAATATACCAGATGTCTGCAAACTTTCTGCATTGTTACTCGTATTTGCTCAAAATACATTCATCAATTTTATCACTGCTTTGTAAGGCCATTTCGAAGTTTCGTAAAATTTAATTCCCATTTAAAGAGTCCTGAAGATCACTGCACTCATGGCGTTAAGGTCACCTAATCCACCGATTTTTACTGAGCTGCGGCAGATTCAGACGCATATTATATGTTCAGTCAAGTGAATAATGTTCCAATCACATTGTGAAGAAGTTTTTAGGACGATGTAAATTCCCTTTAATAAACTTTTAACCCTGATACTACCGAGTAAATGAGTTTATTCTCACTTAGTTTCGTTCATTTTTCTTTTTGGTTCAGTATTGCGAGATGAAATTTTCAGCACGATTTGAAGTTGTTAGCTAAGGCTTGTTTGTCGGTGTTCATGTAGTGGCGAGATAGTTCACAAGTCGAAATTAGCTGCAATAGAGCAAGTATAGGCTGCATTAATTCTGAATAAACGACTGTTTGCCTAATGTAGAAGATCTTTGGAGCAGCGGAGGTATTCCTGTGATAGATGCAAACAGATTTCCATTATTGGCGGATACATTATGTTATGCCATAGAATGGTTATGCTGATCCACTTCGTTTACTGCAATGATACAAACTTGGAAAAGTGATTGGTTCTGTTTCATTGAAGTCACGATTAAAGTTTTTGCCACAGACATACTTGTTGACCTGAAATTCTCTTTCTTTACGCCTAATTTCAGCCTCCTAACCAGGTGATATATTTTTATTTATAGTTTCGTTACTTTCAGGGTTAGGCCAAACGATAAGAATTCCTTTCGTCTTTAACTACGTGCCTAAATTGGAGGTATAAATTTATGTGATGGTATTTTCAAGAAAATGTTTCGACATTATTTCTTTTGCAAAACTGATATTTTTGCTGTGTATACGGTCCATGATTTTTACTTATGGTAAGGAGACACTTCATTCACCATTACTCATTTCACGCTGTGTGTACACGGCCCGTAGGATTATTTATGGCAAAAGCACAATGTTTTCGCCGTTACTTACACGAGAGTTTGTGTACAGGTGCACAAGATAATCCCTGGCAGCTTGGCGGACAGGGATGGCCGGATCCAGCGTGGTGACCGCGTTATCTCCATCAACGGGAAGACTCTGAGGGGCGTGACGCACAGAGAGGCTCTCGCCATACTCAAGGTAAGCGGTTTGCAATTCCTCAATTGTGCGTGTCTGTAGGGATAGCAATGATAAACTCTAACTTCCTTGTTCTCAAAGATACTGTTTCGTATATTGAGTTGGCTTGAGTGTTCACTCGGTCTTGAAAAAGGTTGAGAATTTTCAAAAAAATCATACAACCTTTTTTGTCAACCCAATAGCTGTATTTCGCTGTTTGCTCTGTTTCTTGAACGCATTTCGCCTTATATTGGCCATTTGTGCTGGATTGTGAAAATCAAGCAGTAAGGAGTTTCTTTCTCAATGGCACTGATTTTTAAGACGTACTTGAATCGTATGAAAGTGCAGTACTATGTATAGAAAATGTATTACTTTTTAATAGTTGATATAGAGTTTTTGCTAAAGTCATCACAAAGTTATTTTATCGGGTACGTGTGGAATAAATTGGAGGACCAAGTAAGAAATTTAGAATACAGTGGTAGTAAAAAGCTTGAGTGCTTCATTATTTTGAATAGAATAAGGCAATAGAAACGAGACGTTTGGTTCATTCTTGGGCCGCTACCCAAGTCCCATGCTGTAAATTTTCCCAACGTTAAAGAACCATAACCAAATTTGCGAGCCAAACGGGGAAAGTGTAATATATGTGTGGAAAAAGAGACTTCTAATACATGTGATGGGTTTCTTGTTATTTTGAAGCAGGGAGATGTTGAGATGCGCACTTTACGGTCTAAAGAGCCTTGCTTAATGACTTTCATATTAAAACCCTTCCCAAAAGTTCCAATTGATTAAACATTGTAAGTAGTATTCAATGTATAGAGTCCAAGCATCGTTTGTTAATACATACACTGTATGCATGCATGGTAATCATTTATTTTTGTTTTTTTTTGTCAGTCTCCTCGGCCTGAAGTGGTCCTTGTTCTATCGAGGAGTCGGTCTGTGACTCCTCCAGATGTAGCCAACACGTCATCATATGTGATGACATCTGGCAACGCAGCTGGTGATGGAGATGCCCCTTACTGCCACCGACCAGCAGTCTTTATGAACACCGTCAATCATGTTGCTTCACACAGACCTCCTAAAATTCTGGAGTCTCCCATGGACAGCAAAAGTCTTGTCTCTGGTGCGTTCAACCTTGAGGCAGAAATACATCAAATTGCACTTATCCTTATAATAGTTTGCTTTCATTTTTGGTAAGCATTTGTTTTGTAAGCCAATTGATTAAAAAATGCTTATGATAATGGACTCAAATTGTGAAAAGAAGTTCTATTCAACTGATCAATTGCCAGTAGAGAGTCTAGAGGCCGTAGTGCTCAAAACCAATCTACGTATATTCTTTCAGAAAGTGACTAACGCTTTTATGTTTTGAGAAAAACTTTGTGCCCTTTGTACACAATTTGTAAATTGCAATTGCTGCCCATTTATATATAGTTTAGAAATATGTCAGAAATTATAAAATACGACGTTGTTAGAAACATATATTCGTTGTTTCTAAATCTATAGGAGTTATTTGAATGTGATGTTCAACGACTCTGTCTTCTGGATATCACTCTACAAGTTTGTGTCAGAACGACTCATTTTTAACTCGTGTGACTCTCGTTATTCAAGTTCATTGCGTGTTAAAGTTTTAAAAAAGTTGATAGTTATTTTACTAAAAACAATATCAGCTATAAATAGGCAACGTTTTGATGTACTAACATCATCATCAGGCTCAAACAAAACAAAAAATTACCACAACTCATGACTCGTCAATCCATTTACCGAATATTGTTTTTCTTCAAATAAATGTACAGTGGTACCTCGACATACGAATGCCCTAACTTACGAATTATTTTACATACGAATGGTCATTCGTTTCAGATTTCCGCCCAACATACGAATATTTTTTCGATTCAGATTTCCATGGGCGGAAAGCTCAACCAAATAACCATTCGTAAGTTAAATAATTCGTAAGTTTGGACATTCGTATGTCGAGGTACCACTGTGCCAGTAATTCTGTACTTCTTTATTCATGAGCAATTACTACGTTTGGTGAGCAGACATCCAAGTGGCATCAGTACCTCGAGGGCCGCCATTCCCCATCTCGCTCCTCAAAGATGGCGCTGGGCTCGGCTTCTCGCTGGAGGGAGGGAAAGATTCCCCTCTCGGAGACAGACCTCTCACTGTTAAGAAAATCTTCGCTGGTCAGTCATACTTTTATATTATCATTGTGAGACTGTATCATGTTATCATGTGCTAATGATCAAAATACTGTCGAAATTAGCCAGGCATGAATAGAATGAGGCGATAGGAACGAGCCGTTCGGCCCTTTCTTGGGTCTATACCCAAGTCATGAATAACCCTGAACTTGATATTTATCTATCAATTGTGCTGAATCATATGTGCTACACATTTAAGGTAGTACCCACTCCAAGCTCAGCCGCAATTTTAGTTATTAATTTTTTCATCCTCAAATAAAATGAGAATATTTTATGGGATACTAGCGTAATTGTTCTTGCAGGGATTAGAAAAGTAGCGTTTTCCTCATGTTGCTTCTCTGTCTACAGGGGGAGCTGCTGATAAAGGCGGTATTCTGCAAGTGGGCGATGAAATCCTGAGCATCAACTCAGTCGACGTGACAACCATGGCCAGGATCGAAGCCTGGAATTACTTGAAAAAGTTGCCCGATGGAAAAGTGAACCTAGTCATCCGCCAAAAGTTGTCAGAGGGAACTGAGACCACTGGAGAAATTTCTGCTGATAAAGAAAATTGTGGCGTTAAGAATGACAAGGTAGAAAACGAGGCCGTGGATGTGAAGGCAGCGTGAGCATCTGTAGTCTTATATTAACTTTACCCTCTGTCAAACAATGGTACTTCTAGCTACCATCGAGTTCACAGCACGAAAAATGGGTTGTGCTGTTTGTGAACACGAATGTTGGAAGCGGCACCAAAAATACTGTCAGTAAACGAGTGGTTGAGCTGACCCGACATGATGGACTGAGAAATGCCATATACCGGATTCATGATATTAGACTTGGCCATCAAGCGTGCACAATGCAGCGAGAAGTAATTATTAGCTATTTCAGTTGATCATAATTATCGATTATCCTTCATATTGTTCGTACTCTGGTGCACCAACCATTAAGATGAATTGTGTTAGATTTTATGGTGCTAAATCCTTCGTGATGATTCCAGTATCTTTGCTGGAGATGGTGAGTTAGAATGGTACTCACGTTGTGTAATAAAACGAAAATTGAATTAATTTTTCTTTATATTTGGTGCAGAAATTCGTCAAATTGAGCGAGAGACTCGCACGCTCGTTGACGTAACATGTAAGAGCTAGGATATTCTTTTATAGAAATTGATCCATTTCTCAAATATTTTGTGAACTAAATTGCTTTCAATATAGACTGTTAGCAATTTTGTTCCGTTCACATATTCTCTTTTTATTCAATGTTCATCTTTGTGCAGTTTTATCGCTTCAACTATAAATATTACTTGCTCCAGCAATGTTGTATTTTCGCACTGGTGCTATATTATCCCTTTTCTGTTTTGTTATCAAGTCTTCATGAATGAGTAGGGCGAAATTTTCGCTCAGGGCCAACGCTCGCTCGTGATTCCCAACAAGACTTCAGCATCGAGGGAACTGAAAAATCTTTTTTCTATTAGTTTGATAGTTTTATAGGACGGCTTCCATCTGATGTACGGGGGAAAATGCCAAATGAAGCATGCATGGTTCGTGAATGTGGAATTTAGTTGGTAATCCATTTAGTTTTGCCATGTATTTCACGTTATTTGAATTTTATTCAATAATTAGCTCATCTTGAGTTTTACTCTCTTTTCTCCTGTGATTTTTGAGTAAGGTACTTACATCTCATCGTTTCTGAGTTCCGGATTAACTTGAGCTGTAACATCGAATATATTAAGTAAACTTGAAGTTTCTATGAGTTTCAGTGGCATGGGAAAAATGGAAGGGTAAGTGAAATTTATTCATACTATTTAGATACGAGATTGTCCTCAGCTACTTCATCACCCAGAAGTTGCCGTATAACTCGTGAACACTCTTACGTAAGCGAAACAATTTGCTCCGGAGCTGCTCATTGCACGTTGGTCGTGTCCAGACCTTGCAAGTTTTGTACTTACGGCTGGTGCTCTTCCATCACATAGGACAGTTCTGTTTTAACCGTTGTGAACTTCATTAGTATACGCTTATATTCATACAGGTTTTTTCCATGGTCGTAACTATAATTTCTTGACCATTCTTACTGCATCTAAGTGATCTGGTGTGTATTCCTGTATTCGTGACTTTTTAAATATTCGTGTCAGGATTCTTCCGTCTTTCTTTTTGAAGTATGTATGATTATAAGTATTAACCAATATTACGTAGAAAGGTTCATCATATTAGATGTAATTGTTATTCTTATTTTCGAAAAAAGTAATTATAAGGTGTAGAAGTAATCATTTTTCTAATGTAAAACCACGCAAACTACTTTTTTTGATGTGATTTGTGCGACATAATAACCACGTCGAAAAGTTTTAGGAGATTCTTTCTCAGTTCCTTCTGTACGTTTTTGGTGCTGTACTTGAAAGATTGGAGATGTTTCTGTACTTAGTGAGTTGAACTTTCATAAGCTTCAGTTCTGAAAGAAATGTTGGGACCACGTTTTTCATTCTTTGTGTGCCTCTTACTAGAAATTAATTGTAGGAGGTAACATTTCCCCCTTACAGGGCAACGTTCACTGCTCATCTTGGGTTTTCATTGCTTCAGCGCCTGCTTAAAATGGAAGTCCATTCGCTTGCCAAATTTATTCTATGCCTTTTGGATTTTCAGCCTTTCATTTGCATATTTTTTTTTATTTTTGTCATCCATCTGTAGTTAAAACATGGCTTAGTTATTTAAATGGACGTACGAAAGTTTTATTACTGTAGTAAATTCTGTAGCGCGTTTTCTATATAAATTTTAACCTAGTAAGCGAATTATATTTTCTAGCATCACAAAATAAAATTTAGGAAGAAGCGTTTGTCGTAGAAGGATTGAGAAGAATTTCCGTGGTACTATATTTTGTTTATATTTAATGTAGTACTATAAGGATTAAGAAATTGTTATTATTACTTGTGATAAAGTCGTTATTAGAATTCAATTAACAATGCATATCTTTACATGATTTAAAATTATATCATTGTAAATAAATTGAAGTTTCTGTATTAGGCTACAATTGCATCGCAGTAAGCTTCACAACTTCACAAATACGTTAATCTATTTCTTCATAACTTCACAAATACGTTAATCTATTTCTTCATTACTTGCATAATTTCTGCCGCGTGCATACCTTTCTAGCGGAAGTCGCTTTGCTTTAAGGGAATAAAGGAAGTATTACAGAAATGTATTTCTTTCATTTGACGTTCAACAAGTGGCTTTATGGAAACTTTAATTTCGTGAATCATTCCGAACAGAGGTTGTCCTTTTATTATTCCGAACTGTGGTGTTTTTTATCATTCCGTACAGTGGCATAATCAGTGCCCTTGAAACTAATACGTCACTGATAGTAGCTGCTTATGAACGATGTACTCGTGCTGTCTCTGTTTAAATATTTTCTGAGGGCTGCTCTATAGTAACGGCGAGCTCATCAATCTTTGGTGGAAAGTTTCTTGTTCGTTCATGACATTTCTCCCTTCAAATAGTAGAGGACAGGAAGGTTATACAAACCAGTTTATTTCTGTCTCCCAAGAACTCGCTACTTTCTGCTGTGTCGAAATCTACTTTCATCAGTTTGGCATGTTCATTGAGGTTACTATTGATTTATAAATGGGGTGTATTTATGATGAGTTAGATTTGTCTCATTTTTTCTTTTCTTTTCGTTTCACAAGTAGGTAAGATTGACTTGATGAGTCGGCCGTTCTCTTTTCCAGTGATTTATTGTCATTCCCGATAGTGAAAGCCCTGGTTATTAAAAAAATCGAATAAGCAAACCCCAAGAACGGAAACCTCATAAGTTGGCTAGGGATACTTAAAAAAGTGTGGCATCGCTTTTATTTGCGGACATTTGCTAGAAACAGAAACTATGAATTCGAATAATACGAGAATTCGTAGATATTTTTCTTACAAATACCCCTTGTTAGTTAATATCTACAACAGTAACTTAGTCTAAAAATGAACCGGTTGTTACTTTATTGATATTCTGTTCAGTATACAGCTGATGTAATGTATTCTAACAGAGTGTTTCGATCATTTTCCGCCCGTCATGTTTCCAATTTCGTATTCTGATCACATAGCTCGTTACTCGCTGTACATGGTGTCACTCCGAGTGACTCTTCAGATCGCTACTTGCAAAACAACACAGGTCGATTTGCTGCTTATCTGAAACAGAGATTTAGGAACGTGTGGACTACAATGGTACTATGTCGCGCAAAACTTCATCAAACAACATTAGTTAATAGTTGATTAATTTTCCACTGCTAGTGAAGGGCGACTAACTACGGTCGCCTTCTGTATGAGGTTAAATAATTCAAGGCTAGCACATTGAAGGTATAACTCTGCCACTTCGAAAACAGAAGCTACTTTTATTCTAACATAACAATAAAAAACCTTGAAGTTTCTCAGTTAAAGTGTACGGGAAAGTGGAGACTGGACTGCGACAAAATTTGCACACTAAAGTAGAAGTACCAAAAATGGCTAAAACGAGGTTTGTTGAATATTGTAGCCAACTTGACACCGTAGTTTAAAGAAAACGAATTGCACGGTAGTATATCTCATGGAAGTTGAAACCTAATTTGTATAAGCTCTGTTGCTGTTGATTATTAGTTCATCAAAGCTTTACATGATATCGATGAGACTGTAGGAGGAACTATACGGTCTGACCAGTAAATCATTAATTATTATGTCTTCTGCCCCGTACTTCACTGAAGAGAGTTGTTTGTACTGGTAAGCGTAATGTGTAGAGCTATATAACTTTTAGCTTCTTGTTTTTTCTTTTAACTTTTCATTGTAGGAGTACTATTAAGTTCAGGCAGACTACCTGTCATGCATGCCTATTCAATGCATATACAGGGTGGGCCTAAAGTATGCTTACAGTTGCTTTATTATCTGTTTAAGTGTTATCTGTCACCTTACTTATGGCCCACCCTGTATTTACAATGAATGAATACAGTTCGCAATAAAAATGCGTTATATCTTCTTATAAAAAAATTTCAATTTCTGGTGAGGTACTATTTTTGGCCCAGAACGTCTGGAAAACGCGTTTTGGTGGCGATTTTTAACCCAGTCGCTTGAAATTCAACTCCCGTCATATATACGAGAGACAACTAATTTTCATTGGTAAATACTACTGCCTTTTTGTTACTAAGAATATAAATGGAAATGCAAGCAATCTTTTAACATTTTTCAATTTCACACAAAAGTAGCGCTACACATTTCGTTGTAACTTCTCTAATTTGGAATGCCGGAATGAACGTCGATGGGTGGCTAGTCCGCTATATTTTGAGCTCATATCGGATAAACAAACTTTCTTTATTAATAATTAATTCCTAATATCGAACGCTTTTAGATCAATAATTTAGGTGCAATGTAAATATATGTACGATGAAGCTAGATTTTAGGGCAAGTTGCTGGCAAGATTAAGGGGATTGTGCAGTGTTATAAGATAAATGGTTGGAGATGTAGGGTAGAAACTTTGGAGTCGTATTTGGCCTGCTGCAAAACCGATTCCTTTATTATCTGTCTACGGTTCTCACTGTCAGCCGGTGCCAATTTTACTTTAGAAGGCGTACCGGTAAGGTGTTCAGTGCATAAGAGTGTAAGCCTACAGCGTACGTTCACTAGGAACGAAGATCGTGGGACTGTCACTCCGATATTAATGTTGACTATAAATAACCATTAGCAACGACTAAATACAGTACCAGGAGGGGACAGTTAATGTAATGAAGTATTAATTAGAGTAACTTGAATTGATTAAGAGGTCTTATGAATTCAGTCAACTTTTATCTCGTATAGAAATTGGCTAGCAATATTGGTGCATGGTATGTCAGTGTTTACTTGAGGTCGAACGATACTAAAATAAAGTACAGGTTCTTCTCAATTCTAAAATTTAGAATCTCTTCAAGATTGAATTTTCTTATTAATTAGCAAGGCCACTTTGATATGCATGAAGCATGAACTAGTATTGGAGCTACAGTTGGCATAGGCTACAGCCGTCATTGTAGCGGCAGCTGCCAGCTACTTTTGAGCTGCCAACTGGTGGCTGGATATAGGCTATTATCCAGTAAAGGTATCATTAATAAATCCTGTTAAAGTATGTAGAGCATTGTAAGTTCAAAGTAATATTGGAATAAAATACATTGGCAAACATGTCTGGTAAAGTATTTAGGCTTAAAATTGGTGACATCAATCATGGTTAATAGTTTGATCAACTGATCAAGATTGAGTTCTATATAGCATAAAAAAGCTTATGTTTTTGACCCTTTTCATGTTTCCTGAATCCCTCAATATTATATCTACTTATTGTAACATTGTATTAATATATCTTCATTTTATTTCTATATTATAGATTATTATATTAGCCACCTATTGCTGTTCACCATGCCTACTGTCAGTGCTTCCAAAGACTTTTTGGCTGGGGGTTTTGGTGGGATGTGTCTTGTAGCATCTGGTCATCCATTGGACACAATAAAGGTAAGATATTTTTTTGGTTAGAAACTATTTGAAATATTTTATTTTAGTGGCATTTAGAAAGACTTTCCAACTAATGCTTGTATTATGGGAACTGTCTTTGTTCATCTTGTAGTGAGAATATTGGGTTACTTGTTAATTTTACATTTAAAAATGCTTCTCAAATAATTCTAGATATTTCTATGAAATTACTTCTATATTATATTCTAGTTATAAATTTACTTAAATCTATATATTCAAAGGTCAAATTTTGCCCAAATTTTTACAGCATTCATAGAAAATTTTGACATTTTCTGTTAGTTAGCTGCATTTGTGTTGCAGTTGGTATAATAAATTGAATTAATTTTGTTTTCTTGTGCAGGTGCGTCTTCAAACACAGAGCAAAAGTCAGCCTTTGTATAGTGGAACATGGGACTGTGCAGTCAAGACTGTGAAAGCAGAAGGCTTCTTTGGCCTGTACAAAGGTAGTTATATGCAATTATTTTAAAATTGGTTTTATATTGAAATTTGGCATATTGAGTGCAGCATGACTTTTTGTCAGTGTTGAGGGCAGTTGAAAATTATGTAAGTTCACATATGTTACTGTGCCAAATTTTAGTTCTGAAAAACTAACAATAAGTACTGTTTGGCTTACTGACAACTTAATTTCAGTTTATGACAGCTTATGGTAATGAATTAATGCTCTAACAAATAAGATCCATTAGTTGCAAGAGAGAAAAATTGTAAAACTATTACTACAAATTTAATACTCATCATTGTAAGAGTTCACAAATATTGTTCATTTGAGAGATTTACAGATTCTCCACTATTAAGTGTAAATGTTTCTCATTGCAAATGTGGTTTTACAAATAAATGCAGCAATGCATGGATTTCATTTATTTATTCTTATTTAAGGCATTTCTTAAAAGGCATTTTTTGTGCTACAAAAATCTTCCAATACTGGAAGAATGGTCAGAAATTATGTGAAGATTGATTTGTTGGTTGAATTTAAAAATTGGGTTGTAATAATTTCATAAATATGAAATATGTGCTGAATAACTGCACTATAAAGTGTTCTAAATAATGTTTTTGCTTGTACTAGTGTTTTTGTTTGGTCATTTGTTATTTTAGGAAAATCTATCTCTAATATTTAGTTCAATATTTTTTATTGTCATGTAACTGATTATGCCACCAATTTTCTTATTTGAAGCATTATAGTTGTTTTGTTCTATTTGTTTAATACTTCACTTACTTAGCATATAAAGTTTTCCTGCTGCTGCCTATTTACTTTTGATTTCAGGTGAATTTATATGCCTGTCAATTTTTGGAAAGAGCTGGTTATGCATTGCAAAAAATTATGTTCTCTGAGATAATAGTGTACTTTCATTGCCAGTAGTTTAATTTAGATCATATTGTATTGTCACCCAAAAGGCCTGGTTAGGATGATCCTCCTTGGTCTCATCCTTTGTAGCCATGCTGTGAGGATTTGAATTTATCATGAGTAACATTTTCTCTTTTTTAGCTTAAATAAACCTCAAAGTATGGATGCTGTACCTTCATTTCTGCTGCTGTTGGTCAATTATATAGTAAATGCTATTTTTCTGTTCAAAATATTTGCATTCTTTATGCATAATTTGTTGAATACTTCTGTGTTTAATAATTTCATTCAGTGACATGTTTTAATAGTTTCAGTTCAGATCACTGAAGTGACTACAAATGACACGATTGTTATCTATGTGAAGGTTTCAATATTTCATTGACACAAGTGATGCCCATGTTTTCTAGTAGAGTTTCTTTTGGTTTTGATGAATAAGTAATTGGAGTGTATTTTACTTTTTGTTGACAGGTATGGCAGCACCTCTGATGGGCGTAACTCCCATGTTTGCTGTTTGCTTCCTGGGCTTTGGTGTGGGCAAGCGCCTGCAGCAAAAGAATCCTGACGATACCTTGACTGCCGTGCAGCTCTTTAATGCTGGCATGCTGAGTGGTGTCTTCACCACTGCCATTATGACTCCTGGCGAGAGAATCAAATGCCTTTTGCAGGTGTGTGTCAAAATAATAGATTTTTGTGGCCTAGGAACAGATTGTTGTTTTAGTAATGGATTTTTGTGTCCTAGGAACAGGTTGTTGTGTTCTAGTAATATTTTTTTGTGTTCTATAATAGTAATAGATTTTTGTGTTCTATAATAGTAATAGATTTTTGTGTCCTATAATAGTAATAGAATTTTGTGTCCTATAATAGTAATAGATTTTTGTGTCCTATAATAGTAATAGATTTTTGTGTCCTGGTGAAAGATTTTTGTATCCTAGGTAAAGATTCTTGTTTTTATAAATGAAAATATGTAGGTTCATTTTCTTGTCAAGTCAACTTTAGAACTACCTATACTTTCTGCAATATAATTATACACATATAGCTACATTAAACTATTTCAGGTTTTAAAGATGTTAAATTAGTGGTATGAAAACTCCTGGCTTGTTTGTATATCTTCATTTAAAATAGTTTAATTTAAAGTGGGTTTTGCAAATCCTACAATTTTCAAACTCAGGTCCAGCAAGCTGGTAGTGGCCCCCAGCTCTACAAAGGCCCACTGGATGTGGTGAAGCAGTTGTATCGTCAGGGAGGCATTGCTAGCATCTACAAGGGCACTTGCGCTACTCTTCTCAGAGGCAAGTGTCGTCTAGCTTTTTAAATCATTGAAAAGAGCCATTGAAACATTACCTTGAAGATGGGAAGTGTTGTCATTATTCCAAGGAATGGTTCAGCCATTTTTTCGTAGCTCCATCTTGTGAAGCAATTCAAAGAAGGTTTGCACTAGTGATGGGACAGAACTAAAATTTTCAACAATCCCGGTACTGGTACTATCCAAATAACATAATTCTAAAACGATTTCCAACACCTATTCCTACACTTATTTCTTGCTTGTTTTTTCATTATTTGGCGAGTTATCCAGGTATATAGCAAAACGTCATCTTTCTAAGTTAATTTTCTCTTTTTTATCATTAAGCTGCACTTATATTTGACAGAGGACTCAATGAAAACTAAATTGTTTCATTCTTTTTTCTCTTGCTTGAATGTAGGTCGTTTGTACACGAATTGAAGTTGTTTTTATATACGGAAATGAAGTTTGCGTTCTTGTTTATTGTTGAGCATTTAATTAATTTTATATCATATTATTTAATGAAAGTTTTGAAAAAATCAGAAAATATCAAATTTGAGAATATTTTGTACTAATATCTAGTGAAATATATCGGCGTCATACCCAACTTGTCAGAACCATCATTTGAATAGAAAATGTATCAAGTTTGCTATCCTTGTACCAATTCTGACAACTCGAGACTGTTGTTTTTTCCAGTGTCGGCCTGATTCATATATTATACAGGAAAGAATAGTTTTAGGAATTGGACACGACTGCAAAATTTGGGACGCTGATTCCGATGTAAGGAAAAACTCACGATTTCCGATACAGGTTCCGATTAATTGTCCCATCACTAGCTTCAAGTGTGTTCAAGACACAGTTGGCTCTGCCATAAGGGATTTAGACTCAAGTATCACAATGTCAATGGAATACTTTTTGAATTCAAACCAACTATTGATTGTGTATTTACTGACCAAATTCCCTTGCATTTTATCAAAATTATGTATCAGAAAAACTTTGTCATTCCTACACCTGTTTGACAACCATTAAAGGCGTGATGCTACAACAGATGTGCCTGCGTCTGGCATGTACTTCATGTCGTACGAGTG
Organism: Trinorchestia longiramus; assembly: GCA_006783055.1. NCBI lineage: Eukaryota > Metazoa > Arthropoda > Malacostraca > Amphipoda > Talitridae > Trinorchestia > Trinorchestia longiramus. Next base: position 90,217 of record VCRD01001887.1, read on the forward strand.
GATCAAGGTGGCCCTAGCTCCTAGCGGGCAGGAGAAGCAGCTGAGTCCAGTCAGGACTGTGGTGGCTGGTGGTCTGGCTGGCATGCTCAACTGGTGCGTCGCCATCGCCCCTGATGTCCTGAAGAGCAGGTTACAGACTGGTGAGTCCATCAAGAGCAGGTTACAGACTGGTGAGTCCATCAAGAGCAGGCTACAGACTGGTGAGTCCATCAAGAGCAGGCTACAGACTGGTGAGTCCATCAAGAGCAGGCTACAGACTGGTGAGTCCATCAGGAGCAGGCTACAGACTGGTGAG
>VCRD01001887.1:90535-109933 GCA_006783055.1 Trinorchestia longiramus
CTGGTGAGTCCATCAAGAGCAGGTTACAGACTGGTGAGTCCATCAAGAGCAGGTTACAGACTGGTGAGTCCATCAAGAGCAGGTTACAGACTGGTGAGTCCATCAAGAGCAGGTTACAGACTGGTGAGTCCATCAAGAGCAGGTTACAGACTGGTGAGTCCATCAAGCGCAGGTTACAGACTGGTGAGTCCATCAAGAGCAGGTTACAGACTGGTGAGTCCATCAAGAGTTTTGGTCTGTATCAAATGAGACTTAGCTTCTCGTTTTTGTTATGCCACGTGAGCTCTAGTTTCGTCGTTTCTTTGTAATTCTGACCTTAAGCAAAAACTGTGGGTAAACTTTGAATGTAATGAAAGTGATTATTTTTCTTGGCTTTGAAGAGACGATGTACACAGCTGAGTTAGGTCTTTAAAAAAACAGTACAGGGTGTTTTATAAAGCACTTTGCACAGGTTTGTGAATTTTTCTGCAAATAGCTGGTGCACCACCTCTGTATATCTGCTGCATTCTAGGAATATGTGTTCGAAGATTTATCGATATACGTTCTTCAATTTTGAAAACCATAATGAGTTCGGAATTCAAAATACGAAATTTGGTTGGAAAAGTTCACAGTGACGTTTCGATTTTTTTTGTAGTTTGTCGAAAAAGTGTCTTATGTTGGGTTGAAGAAAAAATTTTGATTAATACTCCAAGCATGACTTTTTCGCGTGTATATTTTAGTTATGTTTTGTTTATGTGTAGAACTTATTATTAATCTAAAATCCACAGCTCCGGAAGGCACGTACCCCAACGGCATCCGCTCCGTGTTCGTGGACATCATGCAGAAGGAAGGACCCAGCGCGCTGTTCCGTGGCCTCGCCCCTGTCATGATCAGAGCTTTCCCTGCCAACGCGGCGTGCTTCCTTGGCTACGAAGTTGCCATAAAGTTCCTCAACAGAGTAGCCCCCAACCTTTGATGTGGTATCCTCTTTAGGGATCATGTTTTGCCTTCATAGTGGGGCTGTGCGTGTTATCCTGTCAGTAGAGCTCAAATGTATACTTTTGAACGATTTTGAGTAGTTCGTTGGTTAGCATTTTTGATTGTAGGTATGATAAATGCTTGAAGCTTGTAAAGTTCTGCTTTAAAAATAGTTGTTCCTCACTCATTTTTAGAACGAGTGTGAAAGCATCAACTCCCTATATTTCAGGCTGCTGGTAGATACACTAGCGAGCATGGAAGTTTTGAAATTAGGGTTCGCTGATCAGATTTCTTTAATTAGGAGACCTCATAAAAAATTTTTATTCTTTAATTAGGAAATCAGATATTCCCTAAAATTCATCAATTATAGAATTTCTGCATTGCAAATTCCTTGCTTCTGTAGGGGGGTAAAAGTCATTCACGGCATTAAAACGAACCTTGGTGTGATTTTTTTTTTTACTGAAATCACGTGCGTAGTGCAGGTCGTCTCGACTATGCAATGTTAATACACTACTGGGATCGATTAACATAATTTCCTCTCATGGATTTCTTTGTGTGATCGAAATCTCGTTTCAAGAAGCCACTATTTGCGTTGCTTCAAAATTTATCCATTCATATCGCTCTTCGTATATGGACCGAATATGCTACGTCCTCCGTGCTACTGAGCCCTTTTTGTACAGTTCATATGTTATTGATGCTTGAATGGTGCCACTATCTTTTTGATTAACAGTACACGTGAACTAAAAAAACAATGATGCTACTTATCTCGTAAGAACTAGAAGCACATACATGAAATCAAAAGTTTAGAGACTGAACATCCATTATCTCCGACTGATCTGTTCATTTTTCTTAATTTACGTGTTGAAATTAAAGTATGAATATTGAAAATAAATTATTTTAAAGGGGAAACAGATACTCGGAGAATGTTTCCAAAATATACGTAAAGGGTTTTGTGTAAAATTCTTCCATACCATGGTATGTGTTACAACCCTATCCCTTAACTGCAATATAGCTGTGAGCATATTAGCTTTAATGAATTTATATGCTTGTTATAAGTATTAGAATGTATTTGTAAAAGTTTTGCAATACTTGTCAATTTGGTAGTTCTAGTCTCAGATGCTACCTGAAGTCATGAATTGTTTGTTTTTGAACGAGCTTATTTTTGATAATAGTTGTGATCATGAACATCTTTAGTTTGACTTGCGTTTGAAAACTTTTCTTGTTTGACGATAGGTGTGTGGGTTTTTATTTTCTCTAGTAGCTTCTACAAGAAAATTTCTAGATGGCGTACGAGCCCTGTATGTTTTCCTGCAATTTTATTTCAATTGGTTTGTGATTCTCTGTAGGTAGCTATGTTGTTGAAAACCATATTTAGTTCGGTGCAGTTTGTTGTCCTGTAGATTAAATTTTGCTTGATCTGCTGGTTTTGAAGGCCTTGTTTTTACCTCGGGTTCTTTTCTTTGCCTTGAGGCGAACAGCGCGCTTCGACAGAGTCTATGCAGTCTCTTTTAAATGTCTTACGACGTAAGTAAATTTATAAAAAAATGTCCATTCGTTAGTGCTTTGCTTACCATCTTCATGAAAGTGTAACAGTTATTTTAGTAGAATGAACGAGGTGTGTACTGTTTCAAAATAGAAAGCTAGTGCCCCAGTAGATTTAATAAAGTCACCTAGTGGCTTAAGAGTGAGCTGTAGGCCTGCATTGTTGCGTTACCTCAAGATGCTCACTGCAACAGTGCATATAATATTATAATAAGTGCGAGTGTGCTGGCTAGTTTGTCGTAATATTCCAGGACTTTTGAAAGGTCAAAATATTTAGGATTTCAAGTTTCATTTGCTTTCATAATTGTGACGTAATATTCAATGTTCTTTTTCTATTCAAATATTTAGGGTATTAAATCCTATCTATTTCTGTAGTTGCAAACTACAATGAGATGTTTAGATTATATTTCTCGAATGAAGTATTATTGTGGCTACGGTGGTTTAACAAGTAATATGATAGTTATAATAAACATCACTAGTGTTGTGAGTCTTCGGACACCAGCGTACATGGTGGGAATATGGAAGGAAGGGAACCACACAAAGGTATTTTATTTTTTATTCTAAGAATACGTCCTTAACCCTTTAACGACGAAAAGGACCATACGGTCCTCTTTTATGGTCTTTCTGAGAATTGTTCTAATAATTAAACAGTGAACAATGTGAGGCTGCTACTAGGTTTGAACGCGGCGGCATGTTACAGCGTCGTTCTTTTGGGTGCCTGGCTCTCGGCGTGCTTCATTGCATCAGTGTACAGACGGTCTTTGTGACCTTAAACGTAGAAACTAGAAAAAGAAATTCGTCGCTAAAGGGTTAATGTCACAGGTCTATTTAGTTATTTCAAACCTTCCCGGAGCTACATAATGGTGAAATTCCCTACTGCAAATTTTCCTTGCTTTATAATGCCGATATCAATCTCTTATTAAGGTTATCGTTATAGTCGAATACTTTAAAAGCTAGTAAAAGTTGGTCAGTAATTGTTACATGCGTCTCGACTCGACTTAATTTTTCACGGAGGTATACTGAGCAACCTACAGACCCATTCAACTGTACTGGTTGTGAATTGTGTCGTGAGTGTTACAGATCAATGGAGACTTTATCTTCAAAGATTCTCCTTGCGATGAATCAGACTAGCGTGTCACATTTGCGAACTCGAATTAGTTTTGTTCCTGCATATTATCATTTTTCTTTCGGATAAGTTATGCATTGCTACCTTTTTTTCTATCATTGATGCGACATTGTTCACAAATTTTGAATTCTTAGCTTTTGATCGTATTTCTCGGTAAATATTTCAGAATTTTTTCTCGAATACCTCAACTGTGCTGTATGTGCATATATTCATGCAAGTTAAGAGCTTTATTTCTAATAAAGAATAGACGATTCTGTTCAATCCTTTCAGACGTAAATAATGTTTGAACTTTCCTAAGGAACCTGGCATCTATACAGTCAGCGAAGGTGTCTCTGTGGTCATTAGATGACGGAGGGATGAAATGGTGTTCGTTGAGTCCTTCAATATGAGCTACAGATCGGAATAATTTTTCCATTGCATTGCTGCAAATTTAGCATTGGTTGTCACCTATTATTACTTGGTCATCTGTTGTAAGTACCTTGTCTAGTGCGTTAGTTTTGTGGAAAGTGCGCAAATTATTTTCTCATGTGGGAAGTTAATTGTGATCAATAATACCGGCATCTATCTTTTATAGCAAAGTTTTACTACTCTCTGGGTTCTAATTCGGATCGAGTCTTTCATTAAGTTCACCTACCCATGTTTATCAGGTAGAATCACGCATCTGAACATGTAAATAGTTAACCAAGTACAAAAAGATGGAGCTGATTTCTTTAATAGATTGTTGTGTAGTAAATAAAGGCTTTCACTGAAGGTTCGTGTAGATGGTTTGGACCTTGGAAAATGTGCGACTGTGAAACAAGAAGAGTAATGTATTTGAAATATTTATTTCTGTCGTGCAAAAATTTCAGGGTGTGAACAAATCCAATTCTTTATAACTCGAAAAACCATAATTTTCCTTACGAGTCTAAATGGGAAAAGCTCTTCTTCTTTTCTTACCGAATTAAATTTGACGTGCCTCTATTGTTGACAGGACTTTATTGTTTAGATGATCATATTGTTGACAACTATATTGTTGATATGGGAGATTTGTGCTTCTGAATGTAGTTATTCAGGTAGTCTGCTTGTTTATAATGGAGCTTTTCCTCGTGCATGTACATTTGGCCTTGTTGAAAAGTAGTTGGGAAGTAGTAGTTCTGAGTATAATAGCCTACCCATCGCAGAGTCTGCTGCACTAGTTGGTCAAGTGTGTTGGGAGTTCACTTATATAGAGTGTAGCAAAGTGATGTAACATATGTGTTTATTAAACTGAAATGGAGCAAAAGACGGAACATTGTTTTCATTTCAAAGTTTATGTTAGGTCATTTTCTATGACTTTTTCTGATTCGTAAACTCATTACTTGTTTTTCACTCTATTTCACTTTTATTAAATCTACAAATATCATTTGCCGCACCCTGTTTCAGTATTGGCGTATGCCTCGCTGTTGTTTGTCTCCTTGTGTATTGGAAAGCGACTGCAGGCAACCTTTTTGATGGAGAATTTTCGTTTCTGCTCTTTTTTTATCCACATATTTCCTGATTGAATTAATCTTTATGGATACAAGCCTATGACACCAAGGTTTATGTTTCTTTGAATGGAGTCAAGTTGGCGTTCTTAGAGGGAAAGTTCAGTATATTCAGAGACGCATTAGACCTCGAGACGCTTTGTCTTCCTCGACGGTGTCCATGCGCAGCAGGATCTGCAATGCTTGCCAAAAGAAGTCTTGTATATGAAAAGTTAGTTTATTTTTTATGTACCATTGAAGAGGCCGGGGTATTGTGCCACAGATGTTCCTCTTGAGTGGCTAGGAATGTTGGTTGGCTGTAAATAAATTAGAATACCCATTGTTCGGTTCGTTTAAGGACTCTTGTAGCTCAAGACAGGCTTGAGCGATTCAATAAAGGTAAACTCTAGTTGGAAGTAGCAAGAGTTTTAGAAAAATTAACTTAGTATTACGATATCTCGCACAGTATAAATTCACTGTCCGTACAAGTTATGTTTTAGATATTTATGTTTTTTATCTTGGGTTATTGTTTATCTGACGTCTTAACCCTAGCGATGGTTCTCGCAACCACTGTATCCAACCTGGGTAGTGCGACTCGTAGGGACGCTATATGAGTTTGATGAAAGATCATAACCTCAGGTGTCCTGCGTTACCCGCATGACGTTTATCTCGTCAGTGGATGCTCGGCTGAAACTGACTACGGCAGTGAAATTTAAACTCGGTTTTCCTGCATTGCAAGCGGGTGTGCACACCAATGACCGCTGAGAGACACTAGGCTGAAGTTATTGAACTCGACTTCTACCTCCTCAATGGCGAAAAGAAATGGCCGAAGACGGGGTGCATCACAAACATGACCCACGTAACGCAGTGATGCAATTTTGTCACGTTTGGGTGGAAGACCCACTTCTCATATACGAATAACTGAGAGCCATGCAAATTTTTTTCCGATTCTCTGAGCCCATGAACTCGGCCTTTATTAGGCCTGGTAGGAACTGATAAATTTGAGAGACAGGCTTGATGTGGCCCTCATTTTCATCTAGTCTTCCTTCTTGATTTTATGTCAAGACAATAACTTCTACAATAAGGTAACAGCAAGGGCTGGTGTAACATGCCTGTGCAATATTCCGAGGCTATCATTGAAAAAGAGCGAAGATGCGCTCGAATGTTAAAGTGAAATCTGTCCACTTTCTGATTCGTCTTCAACTGACTTTGGAGTGAAAGATAGGGTAAATGCACATTATTCTTTTCGTAACCGGTTGAAATCTAATTTAACCCTTTCGGTCCCATAATTCAAATAGTCTGTATTTTTCGAAAATACCGGTTTTGATCAATTATTTGGGATACTAGCAAATAGAAAATGGGCGGTCCAGTAGCCGTCAGGCTTTTGATGCACGATAAATCCTGTATACGTAAGGTAAGGACTGCGGCTACCAGAGATGCCGTCGGGACTGAAAGGGTTAAATATTATTTGAGACCCAGGGACTTGGGAGTTAATTCCATGTTTCCTAATTAACGATGAAAACCTTGCTTCCGTCATATCGGATTTCTTCGCCTGCCACGATGATGGAAAAGGAAGTGAAGGTGGTGAGAATTTTATTATGTGACTCTATATTATTTTTCCTACCGTAGCATAGCTAATTTTGGGTCGCTATATTTTCGAAAAGTTACTGCATTTTCATGACAATATTTTGTTTTCTCCGTCAACTTGAAGAAACTGCGATGCGTTTGTTTAATTTTGTGATCTCTATCTTGACCATAAACATTATTACTATAAGACGAAAAACCTTGTCTGCTCATTACGAATGATGAATCTTCATTCCGCTGCAGTGGCGGTCAGCCACACTTAATATCAGGGAAAATAGCAGTAAAACAGATGTTCATCCTAAACGTTTAAAAACGTATTACTTGGATGTATTTCAAGAGTGCGTTTTCATAGCATTGATGATTTGTGCAGCGCGTGTTTGTAAAGCTGTTCTCAGGTTAGACGAGCCTACTGTTTGGGTATTCTGACCCCCACCCTCTCTCCCCCTCCCTCACCACCACGCTGCCCCCTAAACCTACCTACCTTTGACAAACAACCACCACCCCCTTCTTGATGCCGCTTCTTCTCTCAATCTCTATCCCCCTCATCTCACCTCTCTGTTTTATGCTCTCATGTGTGTTATTTTCGAGTTTTAGACTACAACTTCTCATGAACTGTACGCGTGTCTGCGTTACGTGTTGTAGTTTAGTTAAGAAGTAGTAAGGCTCCCATCTGATGATTCTTGTGTTTCCACAACTGTGCCTACGAAAACGCGTGCACAAGCAACTCCGGATTATCAATAATTTCCTGGTTTTTGACATTCCCACGTGAGATATGACCTTCTTTGAATGTTTTAGAGGTACTTGTACTTCATTAATATTCTATTATAAGTTGTTTGTCGTTAAATTCCTTCACACAGGCGTAGCACTGGTGATGCTCTGTAGATTTGGCACCGCTGGCACGAGGCGTGATGGTAGTGGTGGTGACGACGATGGTGGTAGGCGAGACAACTGGTGAACAAGTGCACGCACTGAAGTGACGAGCCACAGGGGTTAAAGCGACCGCCGTCCGCCTTTGTGTGAAATATTGTCTGTCCTTTATTTCACCTGGAACTCATGGAAGCGCACTGTAATATATATAGGGTCTTTGGACACAGTTTTAATGCCTCTTAATTTTCTCAGAGAAAGAACGTTTTCGATTGACACTTACTGCTGCAAATCGTTCACATCCAGTATAAAAACTAAAAATGTGAAATTCATATTCTTGACTGGATTATCTGAAGAAATAATAAACTTTTATTGTGATTTAAGACTTCTGAATAATAGACCATGAATTGTTACGTTGAAGTCTTTTGATATATTTAGAGAAGCAAGTAGAATTCTCTATACATGATTGCATATACTCTTGAGATTGATGCTGTATAATTATAAGCCTTTGATGGCACGGAATCATCTTGCTTGTCCTTGTTGTATCAAATCAAGACCGCTGGAAAAAAGTATTTTGATTTTTCGTAGCCTATTTGATACCTTGTTCTATTGCCTTTGTTTTGCACATCGAGTTATGCAAAAATAATAATGCCCAGTCTTTTGTCCGACGGTCACCAGAATGGGTCGTCCGCGGTCCGCACTTGTGTCCCTGTTCTAACCGACCAACCAACCGACCGACCATGTCCACGAGCCGCGAATGTCTCGGTCACTCGCGAGTCGCGGCAGAATCAGTCAGTGTGCCCGTGCCGCTCAACAGAGAAACATGTCTGTGATACGCGTTGTTTCTCACCAGATGCTTGGGCGCTTGTGTTAAATTTTTTCAGTGATCGTTCACTCATTGACTTCATGGATGCCAGTGGATAATGTCACGCCGGAAACAAAAATTCCCGCTTCATCTGAGGAGTAAGTATTCAGTAGATGAAGCCTACGCTTTTAATAATCATCAAAAAGTACCTCATAGTTTTTTCCAATTTTAATTGAAAATAACAATGAATTTGGTGTAACATTACACTTTTCAGAGCTGTCATTGAACGCTTAATGTTCAAATTGCTCAAAAGCACCAGTTGCCTCACATTAGTTTAAAATTGCTTAGAAATAAGTAGTTAACTCCTGTCTGTAGTTAGCGTATGTTTCTTCCATCTCTTAAAATTTTGAGACAATTTCTTTCGTATTCAGTTGCTGTTGAATTGTTTTGAAAAATTATAATTCTTTCTACGTTTTATTTTCGGGTTTTACAAAAGAAAAGATCCTGGGCCAGTGAATTTAAAAAAAATTTTCGACAGTTCTAAAAAATTTTAGCGGTAGACGTTTTTTATAATTTATCTGTGATTGTGTGTTACCTAAGATCTTGTGTCTGTAAATCATTTTTGTGACCTAAATTGTTCATCTCAGAGTCCGAGGTCTGAAGGTACAGTCATGGGTCCCCAGTTATAGGTCGTTTTATTAGTGCTTGCTTCATTATTACTCGTAAAGTTTCATTGATGTTGAATTTACGTCAATCATATGCATCCTTCTTTCGTTATTTTCATTCACAATATTTAAACGTATCCTATGCCATAATAAAAAGTGGACGAGTAATCTTTCTTGAACTAGTACGCTGTCTACATATTTCAGAAGTGTAAATCTTTAATTTTCTGCTTAGAATCTAATTCTATCAGTGGTATCAAATCAATTATGGCAATGTATTTATGTATATCTCGAGTGTTTGTGTATATTAATAAATCCTAGCTGAAAAAAAGTAATATTTCACCCATTCTACCACCCCTGTTGAATTCCTTTAGCAGAGTAAAGAAAAAATTAGCAGTTCTGCTAGAAATTTGACAAAAGAATCGATAGTTACGGTCTTCAGCGGATTATCATAAAGTTGTACACACCGGTGTGTTCTGGGTGATTAATGAAGTTAGAGCTAAAAAGTCAACAATTTAAAGCGTGCTTGAATGAAATGCACCTGCTCTACGTTTACTACTGAACATGTATAAAAAAAGCAACATTTTATGCTACCAAAAACAAAAACAAAAACCACACGATATGGAGGTTCGTTTTTCAAAAACTAAGCATTTACGTGTTAGTTTGTAGAATAGCTACTCCGTAAGTACTAATGTTGTCGATTGGAATTTTGGTCGTCTTGCTAGGAACACGATAGTTTCTGTAAAGTGTGGGCAGTTGCTGCAGTCTTGCGTTGTATGTCCGACTAAAATTCGAACAGAAAACCATAATGAGGGTTAAATATTCTTAGTGCCCGGGATCACATACGCCAAACTATGTGCTTCCTGCTGTGTTTGCGCAGGAGGTTTTGCAAAACCGGTAATCATTAAGTTTAACACCAATGCAACGCATGTTTTCTGTGCTCTTTAGGAGGACAAGAAACTTCTTTCGATTTGTGTTGATCACGCGCTCTTTCCAGCACTACTGAAGCGCCTTCCTTCAAACTGTACAACTGATGATTTAATTATATATTCAGTTCTTTTACCTATCGATCTTTTGACGTTGAATTTGAATGCGTGGATGAAGAGAATTGCAACACGTGTGGAGTGTGTGGTGTTGGTGAGAGGAACACAGTGTGTGGTGTTGGTGGTGTGAGGAACAGTGTGTGGTGTTGGTCGTGTGAGGAACAGTGTGTGGTGTTGGTGGTGACCGGAATATGGCGCTTTTCAGTTTTACTGATTTTTCGTATAAAAATTTTCCAAAAAAGCAGGTTTTATCGGCGAGTATTTAACACGTTGCCTCCGATTGCCTGATTGGTGTAAAACTTCACTTTGTAAGCACAGTCACTAGAAGGATCTGAAAAAATTACAGAACCTAACCTCAGTGGTACACATACGTACCACTTCGGAGTCAACGTGTTAATGTTGTATTGGGATGCGCATAAAAAGTTTGCGGTATCTCCTTTAGTTCAAAAAGAATTAACAGCAATAACACAAGTTCTAACATTTATATCTGTTAAGCATGCACGTCTTCAAGGCATTGTTTACACCTGAGAAAGTAGGACTAGAAATATCAGGTGTTTTATTGGCATGGTACCTTGGATACACAGCATCATTTTCAATGTAATTTGCTTTAGTGATTGTACGTTTCAGTGTTACTAGCTACGTAATTTGCACTTAACAAGTACGCAGAGCTAAATTATTAAATTTTATAACTAAATTAAAGCTTTAGTTTTTACTGATGTCCTTCAGAACAATTAATAAAATAAGGAACCGATGTAAGATGTTAGTTGTGTGCGCATGCACGAGTGTTTTGAAGGAACCATATTCTGTGCATAACCCTGTAAATTTCTCTTCTAATGTAAATATGCGCGGTAAATAAACCTTGCCACCTAATTTTGAGTGGATTTGTTCAGGGATTATTTCCTATTAGCCTAGACAACTTAAAATAATGTCAGTGGTATGGCGATCTACACAGATCAGGTAATTCTGGTAAGCAGCATTTTACAGTCGTGATTTTCAAGTCAAATAAATAGTGATACAAAGTGAAGGTCAGAATAACAGGTAATGAATACTTTTGTTGGCGCTGAAATTATTGCACGTGTTGCTATTTCCGCTCGTATTTTGGAAGAGGATTTGAACTTTTACTTGATCTCAGAGTACTGTAGTAATAATTACTTTACCACATTGCCTCCGATTGCCTGATTGGTGTAAAACTTCACTTTGTACGCATAGTCTCTAGAAGGATCTGAAAAAATTGCAGAACCTAACCTCAGTGGTACACATACGTACCACTTCGGAGTCAACGTGTTAAAATTTACAAAGTCGATGTCATTGATTTTCAAAAAGTCTTAATTCTTTTTTATTATGATCTAAATTACCATATTGTTCAAGACCAATCAATAATGAAATTAACTGCTGTACGAATTTCGTTTACACCTAAAATGCAAGAAACTTTCATTTTAGATTTCATCAATTAACTGACCATGTTTTTTCTAACTTTTTGAAGTTTCCAATGTCAAGTTGTTTGTTTTAATTAAAATTGTGCAGGCAATTTTTGAAGTACGTTTCCCGTTGTAGAAAATATGGGTTATTGTTTATTGTCAGATTGTCTGGAAGTCTAGTAACGCGTAGAGCAGGTTGAGCGCAGTTGGTGTCGCTGTTTTGTCTGGCTGGCGCGTACAGGGCAGGTGTGATCGTTATTTTTTTGGTGTTTTTGCTGCCACTGATTTGAAATTAAATAGGAAAATTGCCCGATGATTGCCAGTTTCAACAGATAATTTTCTTCATGATTTATAATCTAATATACTGTTTAGTCTTAGTTTTCTAAAAATTACTTCTCTACAAAGAGTGATCTACGAATTTCAAGATGTTCTCTCTCTGAGAAAAAGGATATTTTAATGCCCGTGTATTTTCTCCTATTATTTCATATTGCTACGCCATCAGTACTTCCTTTAGTTCAAGATATGTTTAGATCAAGAAATTAATTTCTAAATACATTTTTAAGACAATTTGATGTCGAGGCTATGTATATAAGTATAAAATTAAGCATTTTTAACCAGCCTTAATCGTTTCATTCTTAACGGGCTCATTATTACACGTTTCCATATTACCCGTCTCAATTCTGAAGTAATTCAAGTGCTTGTTTTTAATGACGTATGTTCGTGATGGCAGACCCTGGGACAAAAAAAAAACGTGGGTTACGTGTCCCGTGGAGGTTTTGCTTCTGCTCCGTCCACTGCCTTCAGTTCCCTCCCTCCCTCCCTCCTAAACTCCCCACCCTTCCTCTTATTCGGTGCTGCCGTCACAAGCCACATAAAATTCTTGAGAAGCGAGGTTAAAACTTCTTGAAATTCTGTAGACTGTCGGGAAAATATTTATATCAGCTCTGTGGTATCCTAGTTATGTATCCACTGAGTCTGCTGTTGTTAAAAACGTAAAATCCACCCGAGTTACTGGAAATTACCCATACCTCGGTAGACGAACAGAAATTTCTGGGTGAAGAGACACACTTCTCTCCTGCACTGACCCCACCGTCTGTACACCCACCCTCACATGGGAGAGTAGCATGGCTCCAGGGCACAGGAGCAAGTGCAGCTCAGGGCTACCAACCACTCCGTACATGTGCACGTGTAAGGATCTCGCCTGAATTTCTACCAGTGTCTAGGCGCTTCTACGACGCTATAATTAGCTTTGATTTAAAGTGTATCGAAAATTCGGATTGAGTATTATGTTCCTTGAAAAGTGACTAGTAAATACTGATGAATCACATTAACTGCTGGTGATTTTTGTGTAGCTTGTCTTTATTTATTAGATTTTGAATGCAATGTGTCACGTTCGTTCTTGATTGCCATCCTTTGCTTCGTAGCTATTGCAGTTAGTGTTTTTTATTTTGAATTTCCACTGGATTAAGTGCAATATTTTTCGGCAAGTTTGATTAAAACTTGAATTGAAATATTCCCAAGAAAGGATAATTTGTATTTGATAATAGTTCGCGTTTGCATTGCAACATTTCGTACAGTTTGCAGTTAGTTTTTTGGAATTTGTCAATCATTTTTCTGTTTGTTGTATAACATTTATACTTGAATTTATTTTTATGTTGAGAATAATATATTTGGCTGCTTTTTTGCTTTATAGTCATAAATCATGTTTAATAAAGCTCAGAAAGCGTTGCTAATCTGAACTAGCACATTCAAATATTTATTTTGTAAGTTTAGACTGCATTTTTTTAGGCCCAATAATTTGTTGTAACATACCTCATCTTCTGTTGTTCATAATACCTCCAAAATGTCTTGTATGTAATGTAATCACTCATTTCATCAGATAATGGCCAAATTTTGTGCCAAGAATTAAAAACCCGATACATTTAGTTCAGTGTTAAAAGTCACCTTTTGGAAATGCCTCAAGGAATACCGGATGCTGAAGAATGCCAACCGACCAACTGGAGTAAGTAATGCGTAGTGTAATAGGAGTTTTGCCAGTTGTACCTGCAAGGGAGAAGTGTGGCGACAGCTCTGGCCGGTACAGAGGCTGAGATCCTAGCTAGGATTTAGGATCTCAGGGCAGCAGTTGGTAGCACGCAGGGCAGCAGACGTGCGTGTTGCATGCGTCTGTACGTGCTTCAAACGCTTTGCGCTTCTGACCATTTTTTTCCTTATTCACACATGCTCATGTGCTGTACTAGATATCACCTACTGATATTCTACCGATGAAATTACAGACTCTGTAAATACGAATGATGCCAGTCTTGAGGATCTAGACGCGTGGCGCTGAAGTTCTTGGGTCGGTTTATTTCGGCGATTGAACGCACGCGTTGCTACTGACCAATGAGAGATCGCGACGGTGCCACGTCTGAGAGCGACGCCGCTACGACACCCCGTGTAGCCAGGGTCGCTGGGCATCGAAAATCGCAGGACGTGCGAGCGTTGGCAGCCTTCGTGTTCCTTGACACTTCGCTCACATTGCTTCCCTCAAGTTCATTTCGTTGATCTTGATCGCGTGATGAGAAGCCTATTCTATTAATGCGAGTATCCATGTTGGGATCTTGTATAATGCATCTAAGCAATGTTGCTTTTAATTTCTGATCATAGGATGTCACGACCCACTTAAGGTGTCCGCGGCAGCCCACCCCACAGATGCGGTAGCATTGCTGGTGGGAATTTGTTGCTTTCCTTTCATATATTTTATGTTTTCGTTCTATTTTGTTCCCACAGAGCTGGCCCGATGCTTGGGGTATTAAACTTTACTGGAAAGCTTCAACATAGACAGATTTTCTGCCCTCCCCCCTCCTGTTATCTAAATTTTCATTCAGAGGTAGCGTTTTTGTTGCTGTTTTGGTGAGACGTTATTTCAAAAGAATGATAGTCTTTTTATCATGAAAGGATATTTATGGACAAAATTCGATAATGATTTTCCGTGAGCCTAATTGGTCTGCATCCAAGGTTTGATTTTAGAATAGTTTAGTGCCTGCGTTATTATTCGTCACATACAAGATAAAAAGTCCTGTCAAACTCCATGCATTTCAATTTAATAACGTTAGAAATGCAATCTTATCAGAGTTTGGGCATTATGGTTGACGCAACTTCATTTTCTGTTCATGAAAGCGACATCCATTCTAGTGGAGTCGCTGTCTTCCATGTTTTAGAATTGCAGCAATACGCTTCTTTGGAAAGAAATGTGTGAATATCGTATTGTAATAATAGAACAACTACTGATTTTCCAGTTAGAGGAGAATGCTCGCTAGTTTTTTTTTGAGCCGTGAGTAGTAACTAGACATCATTGGTTGGTCACTAGGCGTTATTAGTCGGTACTTAGGCGTATTTGAGTGATAACTACATAGGCGTTATTGGCTGGTAATTAGGCGTTATTGGCTGGTAATTAGGCGTTATTGGCTGGTAATTAGGCGTTATTGGCTGGTAATTAGGCGTTATTGGCTGGTAATTAGGCGTTATTGAGTGTTAAGTTAGTCATACGGCGATATTCAGGTTCGTTACAAGATTCACCATGTTTCCGTGCTAGATTCGCACATTGATTGCTCTCAAGAGTTCTAGAAGCATCGGTTGTTTCAGATCAGTTTGCTTAATATTTGTTGTAATTTAGATTGAATTTATTATATTCATATTTCTGAGTTGACCACCGCATCTAATTAAGTTTGTTTCAACTGTATGTCATCTTATCCAATCCAAATAATTTGATTATATTACCTAAAACAGTTGTGTCGTACACCTTGTCCGTTAGAATATAGCTTCTATAGTTGATTACAATCTAGCTCACCAATTAGAATTTTTCTTCAGTGATGTCATTTCTACGTAAAATATAACATTTTTAAGTCAATGAGGCATGGCTCCAGGGCATGGGACATGAAGGAAACATAAAGGAAATGGGTAACGAGTAATTTCTCATAAAATAATATTGAAAGCATTAAGTTTTGAAAGTGGTTTTTCCAAAAGACCTTGAAGTAAGCAAAGTTTAACTTGGCAGGGTCTATTTTCAGTAGAATTTAATGATGTATTATCGCTAATAAACCAGAGCTGATGACTGCATCTGTTGTGCCGTAAAACTTATGTAGTGTTGTGAGCTGGGTTGTGGCGTGAACAGTGTTGTGTAGTTTCGTAATTCACCTAATGTAGTTAAATATAATTTATAAACTTATTTTTAGTATCTATCAAGAGTGGTGTCGTTTATTTTTACAAGCAGGAAAATATCCAGTTCGCATAGCGATCGTTTATCCAGCATGGAGAGTTGCCCTATTTCCAGTGACTGTAACTTGCTTACTTCCTCAACTGCTGCCATGATTCTCCTTGCTTGTCTTTTAAGACGCTGCTTTCTGGCACAAGAGAAATGANTTTATGGACAAAATTCAATAATGATTTTCCGTGAGCCTAATTGGTATGCATTCAAAGTTTGATTTTAGAATAGTTTAGTGCCTGCGTTATTATTAGTCACATACAAGATAAAAAGTCCTGTCAAACTCCATACATTTCAATTTAATAACGTTAGAATTGCAATCTTATCAGAGTTTGGGCATTATGGTTGGCGCAACTTTATATTCTGTTTATGAAAGCGACATCCATTCTAGTGGAGTCGCTGTCTTCAATGTTTTAGAATTGCAGCAATACGCTTCTTTGGAAAGAAATGTGTGAATATCGTATTGTAATAATAGAACAACTACTGATTTTCCAGTTAGAGGGGAATACTCGCTAGCTTTTTTTGAGCCGTGAGTGGTAACTAGACATCATTGGTTGGTCACTAGGCGTTATTGGCCGGTGAATAGGCGTTATTGGGTGGTAATTAGGGGTTATTGACTGGTAATTAGGCGTTATTGGGTGGTAATTAAGGGTTATTGGCTGGTAATTAGGCGTTATTGGCTGGTAATTAGGGGTTATTGGGTGGTAATTAGTCGTTATTGAGTGTTAAGTTAGTCATACGGCGATATCCAGGTTTGTTACAAGATTCACCATGTTTCCGTGCTAGATTCGCACATTGATTGCTCTGAAGAGTTCTAGAAGCATCGGTTGTTCAGATCAGTTTGCTTAATATTCATTGTAATTTAGATTGAATTTATTATATTCATATTTCTGAGTTGACCACCGCATCCAATTAAGTTTGTTTCAACTGTATCTCATCTTATCCAATCCAAATAATTTGATTATATTACCTAAAACAGTTATGGTGTCGTACACCTTGTCCATTAGAATATAGCTTCTATAGTTGATTACAATCTAGCTCACCAATTAGAATTTTTCTTCAGTGATGTCACTTCTACGTAAAATATAGGCATGGCTCCAGGGCATGGGACATAGAGGAAACATAAAGGAAATGGGTAACGAGTGATTTCTCATAAAATAATATTGAAAGCATTAAGTTCTGAAAGTGGTTTTTCCAAAAGACCTTGAAGTAAGCAAAGTTTAACTTGGCAGTGTCATTTTCAGTAGAATTTAATGATGTATTATCGCTAATAAACCAGAGCTGATGACTGCATCTGTTGTGCCGTAAGGCTTATGTAGTGTTATGAGCTGGGTTGTGGCGTGAACAGTGTTATGTAGTTTCGTAATTTACCTAATGTATTTAAATATAACTTATAAACTTATTTTTAGTATCTATCAAGAGCGGTGTCGTTTATTTTTACAAGCAAGAAAATATCCAGTTCGCATAGCGATCGTTTATCCAGTATGGAGAGTTGCTCTATTTCCAGTGGCTGTAACTTGCTTACTTCCTCAACTGCTGCCATGATTCTCCTTGCTTGTCTTTTAAGACGCTGCTTTCTGGCACAAGAGAAATGAACACTTGTATACCAAAATAGGACATTCATGTTGCCCGTTAGTGTACTGCAGTCACCATCCCTACTTGCTCATGTGGACGACTTCCTTTTGTTCTGTCGTAGGCGCTCGGCTCTTCACACGCTCTATTGTCGTGGCTGATGGTTATAATCTGTCGTGAAAAGGCAACGTTTCACGTGCCCGTTGCTCTCAATAACTCGTCGCATTGCAGAGCACGTGCTCGAGACTTGCGGTCGATTCTTGCCTTTCTGTAGCAGTACCATTATTTCCTTGCGCTTGATCTGCACTCCAGTTGTTTTGTTCAAGGGAAATTGTGGATTCAGCAGCAGTAGTTCGCAAGCTTTGCAAAATTTTTCGTCAGTTTTGGGGAATTATTTTTTGCGTACTTACGTTGATTTGCCATTTTCTACGTCACTTTTATCTGCAAATTCCTGAGATTCGAGTTGATTCTGTTCCGAGTTCTGTTTTGGATTGTGTGCACATTTTCCTGTTATTTAAATCAGACTTTTGAAATAAGTCAAATATCTATTTGTACATGTATGTGTTCATAATTTTTCTAATAAATTTGAATTTTGTGCATCATGATTTTGGATTTTTGACAACTTTGGGCACGTCACATGCTAGTCTCACTGATCTTGGTTAGCATCAGCCGAGGTGAATCACAACTGTGACTTGAATTTGCGTACGCTGTGATCTTTAATTTAGTAGTACAGCGTCATGTCATTTAAATAAAACTATTTGTGATGGTGTATTTGTAAGAGTGCTGTAATTAATGAGCTGTACTGTAGTTCATGACCGCATGGGACCTGTAGACAGTTCAAAACTTGATGTACCAAAGTTGTGAAAACTTATTCGACTGTGTTGTTTACACTTAGATGTGAATGGTAAAAAAGTGCTGAATTTTAATGAAGGGGCTTTCAAGAGACATCCCAGTCTCCAGTTGAGAAAATGTAAATGGTATAATAGTTTTAAATGTAAATGGTAAAATAGTTTTAAGAAGAAGATGAGCTGACTAAAACTGAGGTGTCCCTATAGTAGAATAGTTGGAAAATAACGGGAACGAGCCGTTTGGTCCATTCTTGGGTTGCTACATAAGCCCATGCCGTGGCTGTATCATTGAACTTCGATAGACGCTCGGTGGTATTTTTTAAAAAAATTCATATTGACATAGCTAACATACTACTCTCACTTTACCAGTTTTATATTTAAATTCTTTTTTACTTTTTGGACATACTTCTTTGTTGCCCAAAGCTGGATGGCACACCGAAGTGGCATGTCGTCGAAAATTTTTGGGACGCTTTTGGGAAGCGCGCAGAAATTAGTGGATTCTGAAAGGAACATACAGTTTAGTTTATGCTATTGTTGAGCCTCTGTTTTTGGTAGCTTCTATAAATTACCTTGCTGTGCTCTTCAAACAGCCCAGCCCACTTTGCCTTCTGTAACGTCTTCAAGATGAGTTTTGTTTCTTTCTTTAAATGTCGAGTTTCTCTCAATTTCTTGTGCTTGTTTTTGAGGGTTTGAAAAAGTTTTCTCAGTCTCGCATCTTAGTAACGTGCAGGTTAGCCAAAGTATGGTTCCTCATACCAGTTGTTACCGGCACCCGTACATCTGGAGGACTTGGCGATTCAAAGCTATCACAAATATGCCTGGAAAATGGTTGAATTTTTAAATTTTCCCTTATTTTCTGTACTCAGAGTGGACAACATAATGCACACCTCACGCTTTTTTCATGCTGCTGTTCATTACAAAATTTATTTTTTACAACGAAGTGTAATAGTAACTCAGTTTACGGATTTGCTAATTCTTGAGCCTTACGGAAGATCGTGAAGTAATTTGAATAGGTTTTGTTGTAGGCGGTCTCGTTGTGAGGGCATTGAAATGAATGACTTGGTTTTGGGAAGTAGTGGTGAGGATCTCATTAAGGGTCAGGTGTTATGCCCTCTAAGAGCTGGTGACGCCGACGTGCTGCTGTATTGATCTGCCAGGCGGGCGCTGCTGCTCGAGGGCACGTGCTGCACGCGCCCCCCTCTGCCCCCCTCTCCCCCTGCCCCAGTGTGCCACATTCCCCAGCCCTCCAAACC
>VCRD01001888.1:0-53332 GCA_006783055.1 Trinorchestia longiramus
AACTCAATTCTCAAAATTCTGTGGGTCCGGATTGTGCCTTCAATAAACTGCAGTGCCTAAACAACGTCAGCTATATCGTAATTTCGTAACACTTGAGCGACCCGGTCACACCTCTATCGCTTCAGCATTGTGGAAGATCCCTATTGCTCTTGTGGTGCTGAAGAAAGTATCGACCATATTTTTTTCTCTTGCCCTTACTACGCTGCAGAACGTACCACCATGAAATATTCCTTAACTCCACTATATGTGCCTTTATGCTTGAAGAATTTACTTGGAGGTGGCCTCTGTCTGGAACCAACTCGAAAACAAATTGTTAAAATAGTTGCTAACTATTTAACATCCATAAGGAAAATTGAAACCATCTCAAATTTCTTAAAAATTGCAAACATTTCAGATAAGTGAACGGAATCTCCGAGTAGAACTACCTAGAAAAACCTCTTGTATCCGTTTTCAGCCTGGGTACTAAATTTCGGAAAACAATAAAACATCCCTGAAGGCGTGGAGCTGCATGGAACCATCTCCGAAGCTCCAATAAAAGTGAAACTAGAAGAAGAAGAACACTTGAGCGACGTCAGCAGTGGTGGAACTTAAGTTTGTTATGTATCTTGACTGGTTCATCCTAATTATTTCAATGTCTACAAAGTAAATCATTATTATTGAGAGTTAGATTCAGCTGAAATTGAGAGTTGGCTGAAGTTAATGAAACTATCAGTTATTACATATATAATTTTGTAATTATACTTCCTTGATTTTGATTGTTATATCTTAAAATAGACGAATCTTAATAGGCCGTAAATTTAGTTAACAATTATTTTGAATTTAATTACATGGGTGTTGTAATTTTCTAAAACTGTCATGAACATAGGGACGGATCGGGAAATTTAATATCATGTGTTTCTCACATGACTAATTGTTTTGAGCTAGGTAGTATGGAAGTTATTCAGTAAAACCTCATTTATTGCACTATGGTTTATAATTTTCAGATGCAGTTTTATAAACTATTGTAAATTTCAATGAGTGACCATTTATTGTGAATGATAATGCTTAAATGATCTTCTAAATTGTTAGTTGATTAATTAATTGTTGAAGCTTTAAGAAGAGCAGTCATGGCTCAGTGGTCTTTGCAAAGGGAGTTCATGGAGATGCCTCCTGTGACACGCATCTACACCTCAGCCTGCGTCATCACAACGCTTCTGGTGGTGAGTTCATCAATTTAATAGCTATGAGAAGTTCCTTATTAGCTTATCTTGATTAATTGGAAAACTATTACCTGTAGATGTGCAGATCTCAACTTACATTTAGCCACACATGTCATAGAGAACTGCACTCATGATCATGCAGTCATACTCTAGAATATAGGAAAGATTATAATGTTGAACTGCATTTCAGTCTCAAAATTTAGATTCAGTACATTAATGATATGCATTTACTTCAATGTTTTCTAATTATGCAGCATTATTAATATGGTTCTTAAGACTGAAAGGACTTGAATGTTTTCATTTCATATGCATTAACTGTTAGTTATTTTTACTACTTATGTGTAAATTGTAATCTATTTTTTGTGTAGGTATTTCAATGGAAATAAATTGACATTTTTTAATTGCTGTATTTATATTTTTAGTTTACATTGAACAAACTAATTCCATAGATTTAAGGTAATTACTAAACTGTGTACAGTGTGCTGACTTTAATGATTTTATTTTAATTCCATAATTTAATATTACCATTTGCCCTGTTCTGGCCTTAATAATCTGTCAATATGACACACATTTATGGGAACATAGTAATGTCTATAATATTAAATTTTTTTTATGTAGGAATAGTTGTTCATCAAAACCAATATATTGATCTTTAGTGGCATTAATTATTTCATGTATTAAAGCTTATTAATATTGTTATTTTTTTTCACAAAATCTATCTGAAATACTTTTTAGTAGTGTGTGAAAGTTATGGTTTACCAACTGCTTATTTTATTACATGCATTATTTTTAAAATTATTTTTTGGTAACACTTTTCATTGATGATTTTATTTAATTATTTTTCAGCAAATGGACATAGTAACACCTTTCAACTTATATTTCAACCCTACACTCATCACCAAGCACTACCAAGTAAGTTATTTTTGGAGCCCTCAAATATTAAGTTGTAGAAGCCCTCTTCATGAGATCAAGAGTTCTGCAGACAATGTTCCATATTGACTGGACTGACTAGTGTACTTATGGAGATTTTATTTAGCAAACAAAGTATGATGTTATTGCAAAACTCTTTTGATGTATGTATCAGAAATTTTTGTAGCTTTTCCATATATCATAATTCTATAACCTATATGTAAATGATGTATGGATGAATGTAAACAGCTGAATACATTTTACCATATGTCAAAAAGAATGGAAGATATGCATCCCAAAAGTGAGAACTGATTAAGTAATAGCTAATCATTCAAAATTAGAGCTTACAGTACATACAGTGCTACATTCTTCTGGTACATATTCTCATATCTTCCTTGAGTTATAAATATGTACTCATAGTAACTAATGTTGTAAATGTTTCCCTGCAGGTGTGGCGGCTTGTGACCACTTTCTTATTTCTGGGTCCAATTGGCTTCAACTTTGTCTTGAATATGATCTTCACTTACCGATATTGTCGAATGCTGGAAGAAGGCTCCTTCAGGGGCAGAACTGCTGACTTTGTGCTCATGATGGTGAGTTGGTAGAAGCATTTAGAAGCAAAATTATGTATTTTCTGCTAACAAATAGCAAGTAGATTTAATGCAACTCATGAATACAACTAAAAGAGTAGCTAAGTATTGTTCATATTCTAAGAAGAATCATTATCATTCAACCTATACATGTAACTTGTTTGTTAATAGATCTGTAATTGTGTATTGGTTTTTGTCAGTATACTGGAATGTATTATCAAAATATTATCAATTAAAATTGTGTTTGAAAGTCCATCTGTCAATTCATCTGTGCTAAGTTACAAATAATTTAAAAATATTTTTTTTATTGAGTTTCAGAGATTGAGCAATGAAAATTGTTATAAAAAAGTTGTTCTTAGAGGGATTAATTTTCAATTAGTCTGTATTTTGTGAAATTTGATCCGTTAATACAGTCATGTGTATTTAGTTTTTTTTGACCAGATAGTGAGAAGTGGCTTCATTAGCAAGTTACTCTGCTTTTGCTTCCTGTTGTCAAATGAATAAAGTATTTTAGATCAGTTAAAACTTTTGTAAAGGAAAGTGAATCAATCACTCATTTAAATTTATATGAAACTTCCAAAGTTTCACTCTGTAGTTGAAGTTAATGTTTATTTTATAATTTTGTTTTGGTAAATATTTCGACTCGCGTTCAGACGTTTTCATGCTGGTTCTCTGAGTAGAACCTAAGCTTCATTATTGGCCTGTTGACAGTTGTTTGGGGGAGCCTGCATGCTGTTCTTCACGATGTTCTTCTCGCTGCTGTTCCTGGGCCATGCCTTCACCATCATGATCGTGTATGTGTGGGCCCGGCGGAACCCCTTCATCAGGATGAATTTCTTTGGCTTCACATTTAATGCAAGTTCATATCTAATTTCCACATGATTTGTTCCCGTAACATAATATTGGTCTTAATGCTCATAAATGTTTCATAGTGTCATGATTGTTATTTGAGTATTGTAATTTTTCATTTTTCTTATTTTATAGCTTTGCTGTTGCAGTGTTACGTTGAGTTTATGTACCAGGGCAGCTTGCTGTTCTTTTTTAATGTTTTGGGTAACTCACTGCACTCGTGATCATAGATGACCAATTTAATGAGTATCTTTAATATAATAAAATAGAATATGGTAAAAGGAATTAATCGTTTGGTCCATCCTTGGGTTGATATCCAAATCTTATGGCGCCTAACAGAAAGGCATTAATTGCGCATAGATATTATATTTCAGCAACGTGCACACACCTTCACTTACAAGTATTTCAACCATGCAAACACACCGCAATCACACACAGGTCATAAGAGTTAAAAAGGATATGAAATTAGTACTTTACAGAACTGAGGTTTCTTTATCCAATATTTGTCAAGACGATTTTTGAATGTGTTCACAGGGCTAATAGAAGCGATATTTTTGGGTAGCTGGTTCCAGGTTTTGAAAATTTTAACTGGCAAGAAGTTTAAAGACTGGGATGTCATGAAGGTTCTTATTGCTAGTTTATGCTCATTATTTCTGGTTTGCACGTTATCATCTCTGTTAAAAAAAACCTTCTAGGGTAACGTCATAAAGCAATTGAGATATTCAGAGGTCTCGATGAGTTGTCCTTGCAGTCTTTGTTTTGGGAGATAAGCTCAAGCTGTTAAAGACGCGCTTTGCTGCTGAGATTACGAAGTCTAGGAATCATCTTCGTTGCTTTACGCTGAATTTTTTCCATTTTATTATTATCTCTTAGTAGGGCAGAAGACCACAGTTGCGCTGCATATTCCTGATGTGGTTGCACTAACTCAGCGTATACTTGAATTAGCCTTGTATAAATAGCAAAATGTAACACCAATAACAATAAGGAGCTATGAGTTTTCTTTGACTGATAGCCTCAAATTACTTTCAAATTGTACTTAACTCTGTGGTCTACATCCACTGAGCTTGTTTAACATGCTAACAGAGTAAGTAATCTCCCTGATCATTACAGGCGCCGTACCTGCCGTGGGTGTTGCTTGGCTTCTCGTACCTTCTAGGCAACTCTGTGGTGGTGGACCTGCTCGGCATTGTTGTGGGGCACCTCTACTTCTTCCTAGAGGACGTGTTCCCCCAGCGATCTGGAGGTGTTAGGATACTCAAAACGCCTGAGTTTCTGTGAGTCTTTCTACTTACTTCTTAATTAGGTAGCTTGCTGTTGCATTTTTATGATTTTTCTTTTAGCCTACATATCAAAAGTAAGTAAAGTGTAATTTCCAGTATGGGGTATATACAAAGCAATTGTTATTGACGGTGACGACGCCAGTATACTCATACTATTTATTACTGTAAAATCAGTTCCTTACGAATTTAAACCTTCATACTTTTTCCTGCTTCCTCAAATACGCTAAACGTTGTTCATTTTTATTTTTGAAGTTTTTGCCGTCCCTAGACAAAATGTAATGATCGCTCCCTGCACTGTGCATAAAAATTCCTTTAGGCAAATGACCTACATTCGCTTGCTTACACTTTCTTGTGTGATGCGAGGGAATTATGATCCAAGCCTTGATATTAACACGAACGTTTACAAAATTCGCCATTCTGATTTGACTTCGTGTTCTGATATTCGATGTTGAACTGACACTACTCTACGTGATGTTGAACTGACACTACTCTACGTGATGTTGAACTGACACTACTCTACGTGATGTTGAACTGACACTACTCTACTCATTTTATTTACTTGAAGTGTTATACATGATGATAACAAGTCAAGGTAACTCAACATGTGGGACGACCATTTAGTTTTTGAAAGACTTGAAAATTTCTACTTCCGTATTATAGATTTTAATGACGTGAGCAGGTACTCTAAAGATCATTTAATGTCCTAGCAGTTTTTATGCATAATTAGCTTACGTACCAAGTAAACATCCCTTTCATTATGCTGCTCACGAGAACAGCACTGGCATGGGCGGACTGGAGTGTACATTTAATCTGACGCTTGCTTAATCCGTAAGTTAATTTGTACGACACAAACACTGGACAAAATTTGATCTCTTCCCCCCATACAATTTGTGCTGTTATTACTTTTTTCATCAGTCAAACGCACATTTTTCTTACGATCTTTTCTACCAGTACAATTTATGCCCTTTTTACGACCCTCCCTGACAATGTTATAGATGTCTTTTCTACTACCTTTTCTATTAATAGAATGCATTTTCAATAATAGAATTCATGAACCCATGTTTGTCTGACAACCTGGACAGGCGTGCGCTACTGGAGCCACAGACTGTGGACCCACCCTCAGTGGACGGCGGGGCTGCCCCTGCTCAGGACAACGGGGGTCCTGATGACCGGCCCCCCCAACCGGGAGGTTTTGAGTGGGGGCCACAGTGAAAGAAGGTCTTACCTCACAGCGTTTGTATATAAAACTTCGATATCTTGAGAACTGTTACGTTAATAGGTTCATACGTGGTCCCTTGTGTCAGGTATTAACATGCTAATTTACGCATCCAAACATACAACGGAAATCCAAATGTATCTGGCAGCATTCGACCTGGCAGCGAGGTTGGTGGTCGTGGGATTTGGTTGTGAGGTAAAACTGAGAAGTTCTTGAGTTAACAACTGAGAACTCAACGTGACACTCATGGACGCTTTAAGTATTACCCAGAGACGTGGTCTTGTTTTAAACCCACGATACAAAAGTGGAATCATCGATTACTGAATGTGGAGCATGGTGGTTTTTGTGTTTAATATGGTCTGAAGAATATTTTTGAGTTGAAGCCTATCCTTCCTACCATGATTTCTTCACCCGTACGTCGTGTAGGCGCGGAGTTAACATTCAAAATTCCCGCGTCACTGCCATGCTGCGATCAAACTGTTGACTCACTGACATACCGGAGGCAAAATGACTGTAGCACCTCACCCCCCGCCAAGGAATGATTCAGTGTGCACCACTTCTTTTTCAATGTTGATTTTTCTGTCTAGATTATTTTTTGTGTGATGGGATTTCATGTATTTTTGATTGAAATTGTTGCAAGCCGTTTCGAATGTTAGTCGATCATCTTGTACGAACTTGTTTTTCTATTATCGTATATATAGATATTTTTATGTCTCGAACTTACTTCATTCACAGAACTACATTATATATAACGATTTTAATAGTGCAACATGGTACAATGTTTCTGTTAAGTTCTTTGTCATTGACTGGGTTTGTAGTTTAGCATTTGTTCTCATAAGTAAGGAACGGCTGCTATAGGGTTTCAAATGAAATATATATGCCTTTGAATAATTATGAAATACAGTTTAATCTCATTAGATAATTTTTTAGTTGCAGATTACTAAAGCTCAAATATCGATGTGCATGCAAGCTTTCAACTTAAGACTTTTCAGTGAGGCGTTGTGCTGTTCCCAAGATACAACTGAGTTTTTAAAGCATCCACCCACATCTATTCATAACTTTGAATATAAGAAAATATATTTATCGCCATCACTTCTCCGTATTCCATGTGAGACCTAATATCATTATTCGATTACTTTTAACAGTTTCCATTTTTGCATTGACATGAAGACACGGTCATTGCATAGCTTGGGATGAAGTGAGTTTACATGTAACATGGTCTCATGATGTGTTAGCAGGACGTAAAGTTGGTCTCGGTTCCTGCACTTCACGGGTTGTGAGCAACACTGATGCTGTCACTGACGTGCGTCAACCACTGTGACGTTAAAACACGAGTTCAGAAGCATGACAATTTATGCTTCTACTCCTGAGTTTCAGTTCATAAAGTCGTGGCTCGTGCAAAATGCCAAAAGAAATCTGTACATGTGCCATACTTGAATGCGTCATGTAAGCGCGGGTAGTCACTTATTGTTTCCGTAGATCACTATGTGTTCATATTTTGTTGTGGCTGCCGTGGTTAAACCAGGAATATAATCATAATATGCGTTCATCTTGTGCTGAAATTGGAAGTGTCCGTAGTTTTTTGTGGGTACTCGTGTTTGACTAAATGCCTCCCTGCTGGTTTATCTCTATGTACCCATCGGTTTGGAAGAAGGTGTCTATTTACATTGCGTTCAGCGAGGACTTGGAACAGACTTTTTCGGAGGGCCTCACAAATTGAATATTAATTTTAATTCTGCGGTATGACAGTAAGACCTCAAGTCTTACATATTGACTAATGATCAATAGTCTTTTGGGTTTGTTATTGCTCGTGTTATGTTCCGTAGGAGAGTCTCTGATTCTGTTCGTCTTCTTCATTTATTTATGGGTTGTAGTGCAAGCTTGAGAGTTGCGGTCAGCCTTATGTGAAAGAATGAGTTCCTCTTTGTCATGTTTTGCCCTGCGTAGTTGCTCAAGATTTTTTCATTCGTGCACAAATTTTGTCCATTCTTGGTCGTTGAAATTATTGTAGTGTTGGCATCCGAAGAAATTTTGTGATACCACGTCGTTTGATGATATCCTGAGAAAAGTTTATGCCATTGCAATTCCTTACCTACCTTTATTTAAGCTTTTGTGCTGTGTTTGTTTCATCATTTATTAGCCACATTTATTATGCTCGTTATGATACTTCGCGTATTTCGTTGAACCTTTTATGAATTTACGTATTTGTTTCGAAATAATAATCCATTTTTTTCTGGTGTGCATACACTGAAAACTGTTCTATTTTTTAGAAAGAAGTTCATGAAATACTTGCAGCAGGTTGTTTTTTTCCTACTTTTCATAAATTTTATTTCTGTAGGAAAGATAGCATCACTTTCGTAGCAGTTCATCCTAATAATATTTTAGTTTCTCACATTTTCCTGCTTGTGATTTCATGTTTCTTTTTTATTCTCTACGAGTAATTTTTTTACAATTAAAGTAGAAGTTTTATATTTGGAGGACGATGGTATTGTTCCTTATGCCGCATTGTGTTTCTCTCGATGTCATCGATGGCTATGGAACAAATAATGCCTCCAAAGCACTCTTTTCCTCTTGGTTCTCTTAGTCTCTGAATGTTTTTTCTACAAATGTGTCTCTAATTTTTACCCACTGAAAAAGTGACTTCGTTTGAAACATTGTTGTTACTTTGATAATCTCTCGATGCTACTTGTGATCCCCTTCCTCTCCTCCATCTAGACTTGCCGTCGACAAAACACATCCCTTCTTCCTCATGTCTCTTACCACAGCAGCAAACGCTATTCCAGCAAACGCTATTCTTTGTAAGAATAAATTGTTGACTTCTTCTTTTTAGCTCTGAGGAGCTTTGGCTGCTGCTAATGTCGCTACCAAGAATCTTGCAAAAAATTTCAACATTTTTATTTTACCTTCATCAGAAGCGTGAATTTTCTTACGTTGCTCCTTGAAACGTATAATTTGAGCGTGACCACCACGGAGGACTGAACTGTCCCCTCACTTTCCTGCAGAGAGCATGGAGCACTGCAACTGATTTTGCTCTCATTTCGTAATTGATTTTGCCAGTGCGGTAATAAACATGGCCAAGCTGTGTTTTGATGTATGGTTTTCTTTTGTTTTGTCAAAGGCCCTTATAAAAGCACGTATTTTTATATAAACGTGCTAGAGCAAATTTTTGTGATTGAAATTGAGGAGCGTGTTTAGCACTAGTATAGCGAATGAAGAATTATTGTTTTTTGTGCACACTTATGAAGCATTTTATCGGAAAATGTTTTTCTAAAGTTTGACGTTTGTTGGGAAACAAAAGATATTTTAGATGAAGTCTGAGGGGTGAAGGTTAACTGAGTGCGACTGAGGGCATAGATCGTGAAGAATGCTTTATTTGAGGGGAAATACCTCCAATTTGACCTGAGCTGTCGTGTGAGGGGCAGTAGTGAACTGCTTGTTTGCGCTCTTCTGAATTATGTGGTACTCCAAAATTCCTTCAAGCTTTTATGGACATGAATATTTTTTTATTCTTGCGCTGTTGTGAATCATGACGGGCTCGGTATTTGGTCCAGGGAGTAAACTGGCGTACCATCTTAGGTCCGGGACAGCCAGTCATTTTGTTCAAGAAGGACGATGAGTTATTTCATTTCATAGCATTGAAAAACAAGCATATTTTCCGTTGTTTGTCATTACTTGTAGTTCTTGAACCTTTGTTGGCGTCTGCCGTGATTTTTGGAGTTCGATATTGTTTGTATGGTTTGTGTACGCTGTTCATGTTAGGCGTCTTCTGATTACATGGAATATTTTGTTTGCCTGCTTTTTCAATGCCCTTCTACTGGAATTACGGGTCTTAAGTGTTTGGTTTCTGACAGACTTGAAACTGGGAAACTTAAGACGAGCTTGAGAACGAGATGAGCTCACCTGCGTTCAGTAACTCATTCTAAATCTTGTTAGTAGAGGTAAACGCAAAATTTATGATACAAGTTTACTGAGAACTTTTTTCTCTCGGAAACAACGCTTTCCTTCTAATATCGAACATTATGATCAAAAAATATTTCAGCACCTCCTCATTCCTGCTT
Organism: Trinorchestia longiramus; assembly: GCA_006783055.1. Lineage (NCBI taxonomy): Eukaryota > Metazoa > Arthropoda > Malacostraca > Amphipoda > Talitridae > Trinorchestia > Trinorchestia longiramus. The sequence continues at coordinate 10,102 of VCRD01001888.1, forward strand.
ATTCTAGCCAACGTTTACAAGTCAATGATAAAAACAAAGTATAAAAGTAGCCGAGTCAAAATTAGGCTAATTTTCATAAAGAAAATGAAAAGCAATAGTATTTCCATCGTCCTAATTGTATTCCTTACTAGAACGATTCATTGAGTCCATTTTTCTCGTTGTGGCATGAATTACGAAAACAGTACAGTAATATTTTCCATAACCTCTAGAATGTAAAACACGTAATAAATGTATTGATTACAGCAATAAAAGGTAACAGCGCATTGCTAGCTGCAATGAAATGCATGAGTGTATTAATTATAATGCAGTTAAGTGCAATAGTGCATTGCACAACAGTAATGATATGTACTCATGCATTCCAGTTTATTCGTATTATTCATAAACACTCATAGTTGCAAGTAGAAGCTCTATAGAAGACACCGACACGCATTTACTCGAGAAGAATTTCTCAGTTATTAAAGCTGCAGTTGGATCTACAGCGACTTATTGCTACAGAGAAGCTACCACTTACAACCAAGTCTATATTACAGAGCGCGACACTTAACAAAATTATTACATTCTTTCAAACAGACGCTCCAGTGGTTTTGCACGCTGGTATTATCCTTCAAATCGATTCTTGACGTTACATCTATGATAACATTCACTGACTCTGCCGTCCACGCTACAGCATCTGTAAACGGTAAAGCTCCATCCTCTTCACAATACGAAGCTTGTAAGTTTCCACCCTCTCTGATACCATAACTTCTCTGAACATCAATATGTTAGACACCCTGATATTGGTCAATCACGTTAACATATTCAGATTAATTCCACCTTTCTACTAATTCTGGAGCTTCCTCTTACTGAAACATATATTGCTTCTTCTCCCATAAACACTAGCCATCTCACATTTGAATTATGTTCTTAGACAAGGGGAAAATGGTAAGGTGCACGTACATGCTTGTACGAATACTCACTCATTTGCAATTACAGTAACAACAAATACTACCACAAAACCGATTGGATAATTTTTGGTGGTGTGTAGAAGCTGCTACAAAGCAGAACTGCAGCCTTGTATTCTCGTGCAACACTTCCCTGATGTTGGAAACCTTCAAGTTCACAAAAAATTAAAAAATATAGAGATAAATAGTCTTGTTTTTTGCTAAAAACTTTTGTTCTATAATCTTTTAAGTACTTTTCTTGATTAGAAAAGCAGCTCCAAAATTCATGTTTTTGCAAATACCATAAAGTAAAGTGAAAGTAAATATTTTTAACGTTACTAAATGTAGTCGAATCTAGGTATGTACAAACATTCTACAATGCGTAGTTTTATTTGACTGATACTTTTACTCAAAGTTTACTGGATGGAAGCTATTAAATGTTCAACGGTCGTGTTTATACAATTCATTAGAAGAAAAACAGCTCAGCGTTATGTCTTGAAAAATTGCGTTGCATGAAGCTATGTTATTTTGGATGAAAAAATTCCTCGCGTTCATCACTTGGTACCAACCAAAACGTAATTTTCCCTTTGGATAAAACTAGTATTCTTTCTTGATGTTGGGCGTACGATACTCAACAGAAGACTTTATATCGTAATGCATGTCTATTTTACTTCAAGAACTTAGTGCGTAACTAAGCAGCACATCCAGAACGATTTTACGAGCGATTCGATGGAAAACTGGCTTCTATGATAGCATTCACTTCAAGCTCACTAAAGTTTGCTTCTGAGGAACTTTATAGTTATAAAATAACACCTATATAAGGACGAGTTATGTACTGTTTGTATGATTTAGTATTTCACTCATTTATCTACGAGTAAGTGAAACTTGGCTACCATGTAACCTCGGACTATGTAAAACGTAAATATATAGAAATGTTCATAAAATCTAAGCATGCCTTAATGTATGGAAGACATGGTCTCTTATTGAAAGCTCACTGTACCTTTACAAAGGAAGACTTGGTTTCTTAAATGAAGCTAACTCAACGATGAATAATGGTTTACGCTATGCATTGTTACGTTAAGGAAGACTTGAGTGCTAACTACAGGGCAGTTTCACACGGTGGGACGCTTAGAGCCTCTCTAATACGCTAGTTTGTAGTGGAAACTTTACATTTGCTCAGTGCCAAGTCAATGAATAAAAATTGATATTAATGCTAAGAAATCAATGAACCCTGTTCACGAAAGCTAATGCATGTAGCTTTTCAAAATTAATGTTCAACTTAGAGCTAAAAATCGTATCTTAATTGTATCGTAATCGTATCTGAAAAATAAACTGCTTTGAAAGCTGGAGAAAAGAAAACAGAGCCACGTTTTACATAATAATTCATTAATTGCTCCTACCCACTAATACATCGAGGAGAATAATTTTTCGTCGCAAAAAATGAATCTTCTCTTAATAATGACTAGAAGCGTGACTAAAAATTGTCGACTCAATAATTGACCAAACATGATGTGCTAGCAGCTGAGACAACACGAGGTAATCGTCCGTAAAACTTTCATTGAAAGCATTTATTTTAGCACTACTTTACAGCGTTCATAAAGTACGAGCTAAGTTAAAGGCATGGAAAGTCATCCTAAACAAAACCTTTAAATATTAAAACATTCCAAAGACTTCTATTTTTGTGTTCGTACAAAAAAAGGATTCGTCATCCCCTTATTTGGGTTCTGTTTAATATATGTTTAACATATCTTTCACATTTTTCATTGGGTAACGAATTACACTTAATTTTTCTATGACCGAACACTAATTTATAAAGAAGACTACGGCATCTTTAAATCTTACATCTAGTCAAGCAGTGCGATCAAGTCTAATCTCTTTTCTATTGGCTTCTATTTTAACAGGGACTGACTAGACTTTCAAAATCCATTACATCACTCAAACAACATTTAAACTTACTGTCTGTTAACAATATTCGTCATGCGTTGCAACCTAGAGTTAGCTTTATTTCTACCTATAGGATCATCACATCAACTGGAAGACTTGTTGCAATCAAACATACTTGCCAAAACGGTCTAACTTCATCGGAAAAATGACAAGTATTGAGTGATACAGACTGATTGGGGCGAATACCGAGGCAATGTTGGACCAGGTCACTGTACATATATGGCAGGTCATGTAACAACACCACTTTACAGACTGCTAACACTTAACAGCAATTTGCAGACTGCTAGCGCTCAGAGACAGCGAATATAGTATGAATTTAGAGACTGCCAATGCAAAGTATGAATGTACAGACTACTTTTAGTTCAAAATTACGAACTGCAAAAGTTAAGTGCGAAAATGTTGGTGGTTTACACTTCGCGCGCAATCTTTTCATTTTTCTCCTACGAGGATTAATTACGGTTTCAGTGATACTCATTCAAAACACAACTTATTTCAAAGTTGTTTCCAGATTAAATCAATAGAATTTTCTGTGTACGAACATGTCAGTTATAGAACCAATTTCAAAATTTGGTACAGGTAACTTTCGACTCATGGAGTTTCCTAGTTAAATTAATCGTGATTTTCCGCCTGATTTTCTCAGCAAGCAAATCAGAGGGAGACTGGTTTTGATATGCAAGAGTTTTAGAAACATCAGCTAAGGTATTTGGCTCACAGTTATGCTCGTAACAAAGTTATGTGCATTCCTTAGCAGGCTAAACTTTAGCTGAGAAAACTACTAGTACTTAAAATCAATTGGAAATGAAAGGTTTCCCTAAAAAGCACCGTTTGCCTAACGATCCTATATAAATAAACATGTTCTCGTACCCAACTATATAACCTTAAATGTAATCAAATACAAGTTATTCAACACCGATTAGCAATTTTTGCTTTACTATGCTTTTTAACACAAAATGTCGGTGCTTGAAGAACGAAATGAGACTCAGGAACTTTTGTTTTCCATGCTTAGTTGTAATGTTGGTACAAATCACTGTAAATTTTCCTCATCCCAAACAAGGCCATTTACCAGAACTAAATTAATCTCCTCAGCTATTCTTTCAGCCATTCGCTGTCACAAGACTGCTGCTGAAGTGCATAGTATCTGTGATACACACAGTGGGTGTCACAGTGAAATAAGTCGACCCTCTGATACAGCACAAATTTTGCATCAGAACTGGCATAACATTCATCTAAAACAAGTCATCTCACGTCATTTGTGCCTTACTTAGGTGCACACCAATAGACAGTTGTTTTAGAAATTATTCAAGAAAAAAGCCTGTGATTTCATAACATGTGGGCTCAAACAAGTATGTCACTTTTTGGGTGCGATATTTAACAGAAGCTTTCATGTTTGTCCCACAGCTACATGCACATCTAACTCACACCGCATTCCTACACCCCAGTCACAATATGCTTAGGACTATGATTTCTAAAGTTATTCTTAAGTTTAAATGGAAGACTTGGTTACAAAGGAGCGCTGAACATTGTTCTCACTTGTCTACTGATTCTTTCTGAAGTCTGGTAATTATTTTCGGGGGAAAATTGCTTCGACTGATCAAGTTGACTTGAAATTTCTACTGGCAGCTCAGACAGACTTTTGACTTTCTATGTATTTGTGTTTTATGAAACAAAATTTTAGATGTCAAAATCAGTTGACTAGGAGTTCAGTGCTCAGTACTCCAACACTTAATGCTAAACATTATAGTAATTGGAAGACTTTGTTTCGTCAATCACGTGTATAACACTATAACACAGATGCATAACATTTCTGCACCATTAAACAATAAAACAGACCACACATAGTATCGAAAACACAGGCATGTTATTAAACGTGTTAAATATTCAACAGGAGCGCAAGTATTTTTACAGCGCATGTACAGAAATTTTTAGAATGGAAGCCCGATCTGGAAAGCTTCCACGAGGGCGTAGAAAGACGTTGATATGCCTATGATACCAAACAAGAAGCCCAAGAATATAACAAACCAATTGTACGCAATGTCGTGCCATTCCAGTTGACCAGCTTTAAGTTTCAAGTGAAAATAGCAAGGCCAAATAAAAGACAACATCGTACCTGTAAAGGAACCGATAAGACCCATCAGGATCGCGAAATGGGGGATGAAGATAGCCATCAAAATAGTGCCAACGACAATCAGTGTTCGTAGTGCCAACGCCCACACTTTCAGCTCTCCATCGAGGTCCAAAGCGCTAGGACCTACTGTCGTGGGCTTCCCTCGAAAGTAACTCCTCTCAATTATCTCGACCGCTGCGTAGAATGGAAGAGGGTACGAAAGAAGAGCCTTGGTCACCAGAATGATGTTCACGATGCCCTTGAAACTTGGGTTCTCTAAATTATTGGTGATGACTTCCTCTGTGTCGTCTGCCCAAGTCAGATATCCGAGATATCCGAAAAGGGACTTGAAAGATGCCGCGGCGATGTGGCTCCAGTTCAACATGTTTGTGAACTTAGAGCGATCAATCATATTACGCTCCAAAGTAGGCAGAAAGATGTGGGATGTGTAACTGAATACTATTACTCCCAGTGCAATAGGAAATTGAACAAAGTCGATTCTAAAACGCACTTTAGACCAAGCCCAGTTGGGAGCACAGGCAAGACAGTAGCCGAAGATGATGATATTGATGACTATGTGGGTGACCATGCACCAAAAAGAGAGTGTTGAAACGTGGTGCAGGTTACGCAGGTAGCCACACGGCAACAGGAACATCCCACAGATTACCATCCAGCTGCGAGCATCAATGGGGCCGTTGGGAAAGGATCCTATCATCAAATCCCCACACAGCACCACGTACAAGATGCACGTCATCAGTAGCTCGATCAGCTGGGAGTGGAAAGATGAATTGAGATGAATGCAGGAATAGTTGATGATCATTTAAAATGAACTCCGCCGCATAATTAATTCTTCCCTAATACTGAATTGGTCACCGCGCTAGTATCAAAGTTGTATAAATGTGCCTCTCAAAAGCTGAAAAAAACATTTTCTCGAAATTGGAGCGCAATCAGACAGATAGGGTCGTATTACATATAAAATTTGACCATTTTGAATCGGAACAGATTTCCATGAAAGTTCATTTACGTCTGAAAGCAACATGACTGCACCATGATCTCACCTGGGCTGTCTGCACGATCTCTCCCCCGAACTGTTTGCCAAAGACAGCTCTAGCGACGGCCTTGTAGCTGTGGCGTACGCGCTGTAGTTGACCGTTCTGGTCTACCTCGTACAGACAGTCGACCAGGATCTTGCCTGTGTAGCAGCAGATGTAGGCTATGCCGATCATGGCTACCAGTGCCCAGTAACCACCGTGCAGCACTGCGTACGGCAGTGACACGATGAACATGCCCTGCAAAATACAAAATGTTTCCATTTGTGTAAATGGTTTAAATACAAAACAAGCGGACAAAACAGTGAAAATTTTGCTCAATGTCTGCTCTGTTTGATAATGACTCCAATGACGCATTCATGAATTTAAGAGCAACGTACGTACTTTATATTTAAGAATTCTGTCAGCTAGTCTAATTTTGAATCACATCATTTCTAATAATATTTATATTGCGAACCTTTTTGATAAAAAAAATCTTCTATTGGAATGTCAGCACTATTAATGTGCAAATGTCTGAAGTGACTGTACCTTCTCTTCGCCCTAGAAACAACCTAAGTACAGTCGAGCGTGTAGTACACATGCAGTGAACAAATGATTTTGTAACGCATTCATTGTAAGAGTAAAAGGCCACTGAGTCCAAATTGATCCCTGTTGCTGCCCTAATGCATGAGCTGTGGTGCTCCAGCAAGCAACTTGACACATCTCCTTGCTGGCTACCCGAGTCATTTAATAATAAAGTATAATTTTACAGCTGAAAAAGGAGTTGTCATATTACTAGCAGCTAATTTATTAATAGGATTTGAAGTTTTCTACTTCGCTGCAATTCATCTAACAAACTAACGACTTCAAACTAGACTTTGTCATGTAATCTACGGACTTTACTCGCATATTTCATTTACTTTCAACGTGAGACACTAATCCATGACCATGGGAAACTAATGAAGTTAAAATTAGAGAAGTTAAAAACTTCAAGCTGAACTGGTTATGAGTTTTTATAAATAAAAAACATTTTTCAGGTAAACTGTGCAGGTAATATGACGACAATCATATAGTGAGAAAAAGATTTCATGTATGATTTTTTTGGCAGAAAAGAATAAATGGACAAAAGTCGCACCTGGATGGCGTTGGTGACATTCCAGCCAGCCTGCCACTCGTCAATCATGTCGTGCCCTCCCTCCACCCCGACTGTGGACTCACTCCATGTGCTCTCCCCCCTCTTCAGGGTGGGTGGGGGCGCAGTTCCCCCGGGTCCTGGGGCCATCCCTGACCCATCACCCATCTGACCCACCATGCCTCCATCGGTGGCACTCACGTATGTCCCATCTGCACCCATGTAGCCCTCAGTGGGACCCACGTATGTCCCTCCAACCCCTGCAGGGTAGGGGTCTACGTTATTTACGGCCTGCATCTCCATGTCCCCTGGTGCCCCTATGGGGCGTGTGGGCCCTGGCCCTGTATCCCCCAAGGGGCCACCTGTGGACAGAGCCCCACCATCACGGCCTCGTGCGTGCTTTGCAAACTGCAGTTTTTCGCTCGGCCCCTTTGGTAAATTTTTTGGAATTTTTGATTTGATGCCCGAAAGAATATCTTTTGCAGCTCCCATCGCTGTGATTGGGGGAGTGCGGATGTCCGCCATTTTGAGATCCCTCTTCTAAATCAAAATAGTATCAATATTAATTCGATTTAGTGTTCAAAATTTGATAAAAAAAAATTTCTGCGAACAGAACGCATGTATTGTATTGTCAGTAAGTCGCCACTTTATGGAATTGAGAATTTTAATCTAAGCCACTTTCAGTATATTATGTTTTCTAGCTTCTTGGTCTTTAGTGTCCTGCAATATTCAATTTGCCTCTGTTGCTACGAGAAATAGCTATTCAGTTTTTATTAAAAAATTTACAAGGGCCTCGTACATTTGGATGTTTTCTGTTTCTTTTTTATGTAAATAAGCCTTTAGTATGATTCTAATCTGGAAGTCTTTAATTGAAAGTTATTGAATTTAATACCTCATCGAGCCTGTGTCTCGATATTGCCTTTTATTTTCAATAGGCGAGTGTCGACGACTGCGATGGGTAAATTTCTAAATCTTTCATATTTCTTCAAATTTCTATAATGGTGAAGATATAAGTTTAAATTTCTAAAGTTGTTCACAATATTTCCTGGTCTCTCCTAGAAAGCAATGATATTTTGTCCTGTTAGACTAATTATTAAATTATGAAATGTTTCACAAAATTCCCGTAGATTATAATTAATTATACTTCTCGTGAACTGGTCACCGATAGAGGACGTGGGGGTCAGAGGGCACTTCTCTATTTTTCAAGTTCTGTTTAAATAATTATCTTGAAAATATATGATGGGGTGGAGGTGGCTGATGATGAGTGGCAGCGGCCAATTCCTTCTCACCAACGAGTCCAGAGCAGCACTGGAGACTTGCTCGTCAATACTAAAGTCCTGTGCGCAGCCGCTCTCCTCTCACCACTCCTCACAGCCAAATCTCCATTATTTACAACACTAAGTTTGGATCGTAAAATTTCCTGTCGTTGTTTTGATCATTCAGAGTATCGCAGCTCACTTTCATGTTACTCGAAAATTATCGGAAGCTTTTCTTATTTTAACTAGGAATTATCAGTACATTTTGTCGCCATCGATTTAGTTTCTGCGCTATCTTTTAGAGGGCGCCGCTTTCTAGATGGGCATTTTGGCTGTACTCTGACTGCATTTGCCACGAAAGACCGGACAATATTTCAGTGTATCGCTTTAAATACGTGCCTCGTGATTTCACAGTAATTTCTCTTCGTTTCCATGCGACTCATATGATACATAATATCATGAATAATTTTGAAATCCAGAACGGATTTGTAACTTAAATCTGTTGGACTGACCTACAAACATTTTTTCAAATATTTTAAACATCTAAACATGATAGGGGAATAGATATATTACAGATGCTATCTAAATACATGGAAAGTGCGATACCGGACTAACATCCTGTTCAGTTTATTTTTTCGTTGGCAGCTTAGATGTAAAGCATGCAATACATCGTTCATTTTTTTTCCTGACGCTTAAACTGTTTAATGGCGCTGATGGAAACATTTGAAATTCTTGTAATTAAAACATTAGAAAAATTTCATCGAATAAGGGCATAAGTTCTTTCTGACATTTTCAAATAGTTAGTGAGCGATAAGGCAACGTTTATTGGAAGGAAGTGCAAAATGAAAGATCACATCAAGGTTTTTGCTTATTTGCATTATTTCAAAGTGAGTATCGACGTAATGCATCCCATCTGTTTGGTGTACGAAAACCACCATAAATTAAAATTATTGATAGCTAAAGGTTATTCTTAAAACGAGTTCTCATTTTTAAAAGACCTAAACAAATTTTACATTCAAAATAAAAGAAAACCCTACAAATTAATGACACTAATTGTCCGCTGCAATCATAAACAGGTTTACATGATGGATAAAATGTACTATAAATCCTGTTAATCTACCTCACCAAGTGCTGTTCTGATAATGTTATGTTAGGACGCTTGAGTTAAGGCAGTTTATCGTCATCAATATTGTCACATGTTCCTAGTTCTTCATTAATTGACTCAGACCCCTGTAGCGCAGGTTGTAACTGCAACATCGACCGCTTGACTAAGTAAAAAATTACTACAACAATAATTGTTATAGAAATTCGAGTTATGTCACTTTCTTGATTTATTTTTCATCTTATTTTTGTTCTGTGATACTATCTCAGTGATGACGGCCACATACACGCACAAGCTCTACACTTATACTCATAGTCTCTTACTAAGTTACTTTACTTCGTAAAATTAAAATAATTACTACTCATAAGACATTCCTTTGATTGAGAAAAGTCTCGTGTTTCTTATGTACAAAATAAAAAGTCGTTTTTGATTGGTTAATACAGTAGAACACAAAATATTTCTGCCATCGTCGTAATATAATGTATTAGTGTTTGCTTGATTGTTATTCTTGAATGTAGAGCGATAAGTACACCAGTATTTTAAAAAATATCTTTTGGATATTTTTCCTGAGATAATTATGATAGATATATAAAGTTTTTGCATCGTGAACTAGAAAAAGACTGAATAATTTTAATCAAATCATGTAATCATACACTCGATTGCTGATAAAGAACTTAAAGTTAAATCTAGTTTTCTAGCATCATTTGAAAATTTTAGTCTAATCTCTGCCCAGATTTGACTGAATTAGTGTCAGTATCACTAATTTATTTATCTATTTTACTCTACAATTAGTAGTAAAATATACTTTAAGATTAGTTTGCCGTGTAGAGCCTCATCGTGAGTAGTAAGCCCCGGTGTAGTCCTCGTCGATGGTCCTGAGGGCGTCATCTGCTGGCCTCAGCGTCGTCCCGCCTTCGTCGTCTGCAAACATTTTTGTGATCATCACAATCACAAAACCGTGCCGAGTAATTCATATAACTGTAACGAGTAGTTCATATAACTGTAATGAGTAATTCATATAAACGCTACAAGTAACATATCACCCGAGTGCGTAACGACCTTACGGCAAAAGACGTAGAAAATATAAAGAAAGGATGTTCTGAATTGCAGATGTTTTAGAGACCAGTCTAATCACGAATTCTGTGATGATGGCGAACATTTGAAGTCATGATGAATGAAACTTTTTTCTTGAAAATGCCTCAGGAACTGATTTTGCTTAATAAATCTTGAGAACTCTATTCACATTCATTTTAAACACAATAGTCTGAGTATCACTGAAGGGTTTGAAACAAATGTTATTGTCATATGCTACGATTTTTAACACTGAGTCTCTCATCACTGAAAGATAGCCTGCAGCGAATGATAGAATGACTCAAGTTCAGTAACTATATTCAATTGAAGAACAATCGAAGTTCTTTATGAAACTTCCTGAGGCAAGAGAATCATAGTTATGAGCAGGGAAGAGGCTGTACGAAAGAGGGAGATTCATCGCGCCCGGTGGAGACAGTATGCCGAGGCAAAACCTAAGTGTGAACATGTTCCGATTTATAATGATTTATTTTTGTTATCAAATAAAAAAGGAACAGCAAAATGTCCACAAATGGAACTTAATTGTAAATTGTTGAAATTTTGATAGCAAAATGTCCAGGTTTGTAAAATTTCTTACATAAGAAATTTCTGTGAATATTAGGACTCATCACTGAAGATGATTAGTCTACGTAGTCACAAACTAAAGAGTTCTCGTCGTAAGAAAAGTTTAGTCAGAACCACAGGAAAGAGGACGAGGATACACTACCTGCTTATACAATGGTCTCAGGAATTCCTGAATTACATTTTTGTATTACTTTTATTAATGACATCTCTTTCTAGTGTTGAATTATACACATATTGAACAGCAACTTATCCTGATAAAAATAAAATTTATTGTTGATACATTGGGGCGGCCTCTAAAAATGCGCAAAAAATGGAAAATTTATAACAATAAATTACGGACTACATATATCATAAATATTTCAATGAAAATAAAAAACTTGCAGTAATCACCGTTTCGTTAACAGTGTCGTTGAAGGTAAACGTTCATCATACGAATTACCAGACCAATTGGGCATAAAATTTACAAAAGAATAAATATTCATATCCACAAATTAACCAACCGTGTTCCAGCAATCCTATGTTCATCTCGGACCCATTGGGCGACGTGGTGACTATTTCTTTGGGGAGTGGCACAGGTGTCATCATCTTCTGTGGCTTGTCATCGCTGATGCGGTTGCTGCGGCAGTCGCACGACCCGCCCATGCGCAGGAGATCGAAGAAAAATTCTGCGATCTCGAGCAGGGAAGCGATCGAAAACCCCAAAAAGAGGCCCATGTTACCTCCCACTTCGGCGATGAAGGAAAATATCTGGAGGCGAGTGAATTAGGATATAATAATGTCAGCGAGTCACTGGTCATCGGATTCAGGTCAAGTCTGTGTATCAAAACGCTGCAAAAACATCATAAAATCTTGACAGATGGGTATTGTTGAGAGAAATATAAGCCCGGGAAACGTAATCACTGGTACCAAAAATTTCATATAACAGTGTATTCAATTATGAAGTATTCGTGTTATTGATGAAATATGGCATTTGAAATTTGTTAACAATTCAATGACAGACGCTGTCAGGAATCTTGTTGAAGAAAAGTCATCGAACGACAGAGAAAATATTTTGGATGAAACGTTGTCATCGTCATGAAAGAAATCATGTTACATTAACTCTGGTTGAGAAATTTTCTAAAACGTATGTACTCTTTGTTTATCGAAAAAACAAAATTTATAACATTAATAGTGTTTAACAGGAAAATAACTGAAACATGGAATTAACAATGTATTTTATGAAATTTCAAGTAAGGGAGAATAAGGGGAGAAGTAATAAGGGGAGAAAGGAAATTTTTTGCAAGGAATCTTTTGTTAGTTCAACATCCTCAAACATAAAACACAAAAACTTTACAAGTTTCCTAGCCTAAAAAATTACGCAATTCATTCCATCCCAGCACCATAGAATCAGTCACGCCCTAGTAGGGCTCACTCGGCGGCAGATGTTTGTGTAATAATTCTTTTCACTTCTTAAATGCAGTGTCACTTACCCATCTTCTTATTTAGAAATGTTACAAAGATAATTTGTTGTGTTTGAACAAGAATTGACTTCAGGTTGCAAAAAGAGTTTTTGTAGCGTATAATTATGACTCTTGGTATTTATTCACAAAATGAGTAATCTATAACAAGAATTTAAGTCATGGGAGAGAATCGTTCATTTCATTTTACTCAATTCTGTAATTTCGTTTTCAATGGTAAAATTTCGATATCGGTTACCTTTAAGTTATTTAACTAATATGAATACTTTATTTGCAAAGCCTTGTACTTGCTCAGAGTCTATCTTTTGGATTGCCCCACAATATTCGTGAAATTCATTTTTCACAATTGTATCACAATTAAACGTGCAATTATTTGTTGAACTGTATGTTTTAAAGTAAAAAATTTAAAAGTAATGCTTGTTGTTTGCATAATTTTTCATTAATTCAGGGTGTGACAACCCTGTAGATGTATTATTGGAACAAGATTTGCAAGAGTTTTTTTTGCACAACAACTCATTTTGAATGTTCACCGCATTGTCTAACGTACTTGTCCGTCACACGGCTGAATGACGTTCAGTTACACAAACAAGCAAGGACTGAAAATAGGGAAGAATCTGTAGTACAGTTACCTTTATAATAATTTCGAATTAGTTAAATCTGAAATATGTGTTTTATTTCCCAAGTCGTTAATTTTATTTCTTTTAAATTATGGAATTTCCACGTATACTATTTAGTTTACTTAATAATGTAGTGTTTGACACCAAGTCATTTGCTCACTCACTGTCTTAGCAGGCAACTCCGTGATTGTCTCCTGCTGCAGACTCTCCAGGTACACGTGCAGACGCACCGTGTTGTTCTGTGACCTGCCATCACCACAATTCTTGGTCAACATTTCACATATGCATATAAATTTGTCTTCCATATATGTTTCATTAAATAAATGTTTTCAGTACTCTTTGCTATTCTCTATTACTCTTCATTCACAATATGATAGATACAAAAGCGTATTCTTTGGGTGTATATCTACGGATTTTCCTAATAGCCCTTCTCAAATCAGAGCTGATGAAAATCACTTTGTTTTAATTACTCCTACTTTTCTCAAAACCACTTCATTCGTGTAACTTTAATTCTCATGACATACATGACCGTGAAGTTCTTGTAGGAGTTTACCTGCTGTTTGCAACTGTTAAAGTTGCATCAGTTCTGGGAGCATTTATAAACGATGCTAAGCATGAATATTATCTAAACCTTCGAAAAAACATTCGACGATTTTGTTGGCTGTCATGTCATTTATCTGAAACTACCCTCTAGTTAAACATTTTTACTGTATACTGGAAATCTATCTAAATGAACAAATTTTCAGAACACAAGATATGTAAATAAGAATGCTAACGCTCGATAAAGAAGAAACAAGACAAAAATTGTTTATTTGAATTTGGTCAAATGCGACACCATTGTTTTAGTAAGCGTAAAAAGATTTTCATACTCACAACGAACAAACGTCCTCTCCTACGTAGATTCCTTTAGTATTCTTGATGAGCTTGAAGAAGCGCATATTCACTTGATTGGTCGATATTAAAGGCGTGTAAATTTCGTCACTGCAATCAGATTATTCCAAAATTATTCACCACATCTTAAATAAAAATGATGTACAAAAATATTCAAATATGTACAACTTCATTAAGATATATCAATAATTTTGGTTAGATATACGCACGTTCAGGGTGCGTGGCCGTAAATAATAATAGGTTTTCCTAGGCAAAATTTGATTCAATAAACTCGCTGCCTAAAAAACCTGCCATCGACTCGAAAAACTTGATCAAAGAAAAAACAGGCATACCAGTTTTACGTACGAGAAACACTGAAAATCAAAGTAAAGTGATGTGTAGATCTGCAATGAAACTACTTGAATTATCAATCAGAAATTATACTGTGTCATGGTTTGAAATTATCTTGAGGAATGCAAAGCGTCTTGAAATATGATCAAAATAGATATGATATGTCCATAAAGTAATAGAGGAACTCATAAGCGTTGCTAAAGAGCCAAGTAACGTAACAGTGCACACTAAGCAAGACAACACAGTGAAGTTAGCAGTGCAAAGGCTTGGTCAAGTCTCACTCGCAGCTTGGAGGGCAGGAGCAGATTTTCTCCTCAGTGGTGCGTTTGATCTGCACCTGACGACACAAGTCTGAAAATTTTGTCAATTTTTATTAGAAAGAAATATTAGTGAGATGAAAACACGGATTAAATATTGAGTGTTCCATTGCCAATATTGATGAGTACGTTTACACTTTTGCTAAGAAAATAAATAAGCGTGACCCATTGATATATGAATATTTTTCTACCTAAAAGAAATATTTCAAAGTGAAATTTTTAAAATTTGGGATATAGAGAGGCTAATATTTACGTGCAGATAAAACGTATGGACACAAGAATTTATTCGCATTATTTTTACACTATTAAGCTATCAAAGAATATATGAACAATCATCATCTAAAAGACGGGTCCTGTGGATCTTACTCATCAATCACCGTTTTCAAATAAATTATTCAATAATAAAAATATTCCATTGTTATATCATTAGTAATTGAAAAAAGTTCTCATAAGATTGCAATATATTTTGTTTAGCATTTAATCTAAAAAAACATCAGCGATGAACTTAGCTACACACTGGCTCGTCTAGACCTACTTTGCATAATGTTAGTCAGGTAGGGCAGAGTGTAGGAAATTCCACTGAAGGAGTTGCTCTGGTCTTGAGTGAGTTGACTAACACTTGGTAGCAACCTAATGAGGCTTGCAACTGGTAGGTGTTGTGGGGTGAAAGATGTGGTTAGGAGGGTGGTCGTGTCGAGGGAGTATGGTTATGTGGTCAAGGGATGGACAGTAGCTGTGCAAACTAATGTAGGGACCTGTGAAAAGATCGGGATTTGGAGTCTATATCCAGGCTGCCAATTGTTCAAATTCTAAATATCTTATTTAACCTTTTTTCTATTGTACCTAAGTTTGTGTGTTTAAGTCTTTCCTACTGCTTACTTTTGAGTTTCAATCGATAATGCTTTGGTTTTGCCTCTAAGTGTTCCTTGCATTATAAAACTACAGTTATTAAAAACGTTAAATAACCAGTCGGTTTCCTTGCGTTTGAAAGAGAATTTGTCCACTTAGACGGTCACCATAACTTCGCTGCAAATAGTCCTCGCCTTAAATTCTTTTTCTTATGTATTGAAACCTTTAACTATGCTTGCTATTTTTTTCTGTAGGGAGCGGCTTACCTTTCTCTGACTACTTAAATTTTCCAATTACTCTTCTTGACTATAAATCTTAGTGACATCGACGGCAGTAAACAGTCAGGTAATTCAGGCTTCCAACTTCTGACTATCTTATAACAGGGGTTTCATTGAGTACATGTATTGAAACTGGGGTGTAACGTCCTGAACGATATTGTTGTTTTAGTCTAATTGCAGCAACATTGGAAACAAGAAAAAACGGCCCCGATGCTGCGAATTTCATCTGGTATATCATCCATTGGTCATAGGAGCCTGTGTAAGATGATGCATCTCATTTGGTGTTAATTATTCGTTAATTTGCTCTATTTGTTAGCGTGTTTCGTTTTTTCCTACTCAATACATACTATGTTGCTGAATTATGAGCTGTAATTACTGATTTCCGATTTCTGAATTTCCTGGATAAATGCAAAGGGTATTCCCTTACGAATTTTTTCACCAATTTTGGTCAATGTCTTAGAATTCTATGAAACTTTGTATAACACTCAATTGGGAACCAGGAAAAATGACTCCAATGCTGCAAACTTCATTTGGGATATCAACCATAGGTCATAGGAACCTGCGTAGGATGGTGCATCTCATTTTTTGTTAATAATTCGTTAGAGTGCGCTAGTTGTTTTCGTTTTTCGTTTTATTCTCTCTCGGAGAAGTCTGAGACAGTGAGCTCCCACCGCTTTCTCCTTTTTTCACCATCGATCTTCCAGTTCCACTGCGACGTTTGTCTGGTTAAAAATGCCTTCACTTACTTGAGCATGAACCTCACTGTCAACTACGTCGTATACAGACTGGGTTGATCTGAAAGATAGTTAATACTCTTCTGTCTTCACCCAATGCGCAGCTGGGGGGCTTCTAACCTGACTCCCTCATGTTCGTGTACTTCTGCCGCCAAAGTTCTTCAGAGTCCAACAGCCGAGTGAAAACTCCTTTTCTTTGCTAATCCTTAGACCGCCTCCTCAGTTGCGATCAGCTTTTAACTCGTACCAGTAGCGTCGTGGCCGGTGGAGATTGAGCTCTCCTAGTCCGCTCGCCCTCCTGGTCGGTGTTGACGGCAACACGGCTTGTTGCTGCTGAAGGCTTTGGCACGTCCGTTTGTGAAAACACCGTAGATTTAAAGAAATGAAGTTTGTTTCTTGCAATCGGAAGGATCCGGCAGTGTTTAAATTGAGAGTTTGATAAAGTTGTTCTGTATTGAAGTTAAATGTATTGACTGTTCTGAACCTAAATTTCAATACAAAAATTGCTCTACAAATTTCAATTTTAGAATGTTATTTATTAGCTAGAGCACGATGATATGGATAAATATCCTCAAGGGTAAGTAGGGTAGGAAGGGTAGGAAGGGTAGATAAGATTGGTAGGGTAGCTGCGGTAGTTATTTGAGGCCTATCTGTGTACATAACGCTGTCAGGGTTGATAGGGTGGGCAGGTGAGACTTACCCTGCGTGATGTTGGTAGGGTTACACCGAGGCAGGGATGTACGTAGCGCTAGCAGGAGGTCGTTGATGGAGTTGGTGCAGTGGCAGTGTTTTTGGATGAGCAGCTCTGTACACAACATCCGGCACGACTGTCACAGTGGAGTAGGTGAGAGACAAAATAAATTAGCTGCTGCTGTAATGTGATGAATCAAATAACAGCAAGTGGGCATATAAGAAATATAAGCGAGCATGAAAGGAACGCAATTATCAGCTTGGAAAGAAAGTCATGTCGTTTTTGTCCAACACATTTATTTTATCTTGAAAATTCATATAATGCTATTTTTAATCCTTGTAATAATTTCCCTCAACTCCTATGACTTTTCTCTAACGGTCAACTAGCTTTTTGATATTGTCTTCAAAAATTATCGGAATTTGAAGAGAAAAACGAATCGATTTCATTATTTGGTTGATCACCATTTTCATAAATTTTATTGCTTAATTGATGCTGCAAAGACCTGGAAAGATGGTAATCACAAAGAGCATTATTACGTAGATGAGATAAAATTTCCCAATTCAAGCTCATAATTTTTTCTAGCGTTATGTTTGCTGTATGAGGTTTAATATTGTCATGCTGACGCACAACACTTTCTGTAATGAGTAAGGTTGCTTTTTTCCTCCATAGAACAGTTCTTAGATCATAAAACTGGAAACAATAACGCAGACGTAAATGTTTGGTTGGGGTCTAATAACTCATGATGAATTATTCCTCTTAGGTCCACCATAAACATAGCATGATCTTCCTTGGTTCTAGTCCCTGTTGTGGAACTGGCTGTGGACTCTGATTTCAATCTAACCATTGTCTTTTGAGTTGATTATTGTTGTAAAAACAAACAATTTTAGTCTTCAGTGATAATTCTTTTCAAAAATGGATGTCAATGGTTCCTTGAAATCAAATATCCGCAGAAGACAATCAATCTTTAGTTTCGTTGAGTATCATTCAAATCGTGGGAAACCCATTGTCTGTTGAAAAATCTTTCATAGTTCATGAAGGTATGAAATTATGATGATATGAGTTGTATTAAATTATTGAGCTAATTCTCTGCTGGTTAATTTTGGATTGACCTCAACAGCATCTTTAATGGCTTCTTGATCAATTGATTTAGTCTCCCCAAACAAGGGCGGTCCTTGAAGATAAATGTCTAAATGCATTTTCGATCATTTAAACATTTCTCCCATCGACAGTTCAAACGTTTCTTGCAGTTTCTGCAGCAGAAGTGTTTTTTTATTCATCGAGCAAACATTTTCTAATTTCTTCAGTTTGAAGCCAGTCAAAATCGATTTAATATTATTAATTATTGTTCCTGATAGACTGATTGAAACATTCGGACATCAATTCAATTAAAAATAAGTACGTGTATAACTCTTTAGAGGCTGCAAAGTGATGAAATAAAAAACGACATAACTTCTTTTTTACCAAATATTATTTTACCGAAAGGACCCCGCAAAACATATATCACAACTGACAATAATGTTGGAGACTTTCTATTTTCATCGCCAGCACGGAAGAATTAAATTGCTAATTGAATTTAAAATGGACTATAAAACTCAATGGATAATAAATATTAACTCAGAAACAAAATTTACCTTATGAGGGAATGATAAAGGATCTTTATCTCCGTCAATTCCATCTCACAATACCACATTACGTATTTTATGGTGAGCATATCTACCTCCGTCATTCCTATTTAATAGTGTCCTATAACCTCGTATGTAAACTTCAATTCTTGGAGCATATTTGTGTAGCGCATCTTAACCAACTCAATTAAACCACCAGTAGCTCTCATCAAGGTGAAATTTTTTCACAACGCACTCTCATGAAATACTTTGCAGTGATACTAAATAATATCAAATATCATCAAATAACGAGCAAGTGTTTCTAATTATAGGCTACGAAGGCACAGGAAAAGAAGGCTACTCACAGTCTGGCTGTACTCCCGAGGATTAGTTCCCCACTCCCGAGGGTGACATTCCCCGTGAGGGGGACCAATACGATGAATCACTTTCTGAATGAAAGAAAATACAATCTCTGATCATAGGACTTGGGTATCAGACATGGAACGTACGGCATGGGACTCGAGTATCAACACATGAATGGGCCAAACGGCTCATTCGTATTGCCTCATTCTATTCTAATGTGGACATATACACATGTATGTCCATATACAAATACCAGGTGGAAGTAACAATACTTATAATTTTGGTAAAAAGTTAATAAGTGTAATCCTCAAAGTTTAAACGTGTCTTTGAATAAATAAATAAATGGTTCATGCATGCATAAAAAAAGGGTCGTGGGGTTCACGTGTGGGTCCACGCCTTCCATACTTGTACATAAACCATTTTTTCACTGGTATAGCATACATGAATCGTGTTCCTACTGTTATGTCAGAGATCAATTATTTCCCCACTATAAAATCAGGCTTAAAGTATTTCCCCATATTTGTTGCACACATAAATTATTTCCTCATTATTGTGTATGACACACATAGACCATTGCTGCAGTGTTTACGGCATTTATAAGCGATTTTTCCACTGTTACGGCATGTAAATACTATTTCCCTCGCGTTATGGGATGCGTAAATCATTTGTTCACTCACCCTCCTGATGCCAATGGACGTTAAGAAGGCAGGGGACACGGAGAAGCCCTCCTCCTCAGGTATGGGAGTGACTCGAGGATGGTGGACAACAGCTCGCACTCCGAGGTCGGACGACAGCAAAGACACGTAGTTTGAGACGTCCAAGTTCAAAGTGAGTCGCAGTCCGTTCTGAAAAAGACGTGCATATACAGGGTGTCTCAAAAAAATGTACTCACACTTCGAATGACGAGATCCTTTATTTATGAACATACAGTGAAATAGAATAGCTTCGAAACAGAAGACAAATGTGATTAAAGAATCATGTTCGCAAATGTTCGAATTGATGACCATTATTGTCCAGACAACGCTGATAACGCACACCAAGGGTGCGTTACATTTACATTTTTTTGAGACACCCTGTATTAATGAAACATTTGAATAAATTTCCAAAACGCTTGAATATGGGTTAAAAAAGCTTACAAAAGCACAAATACTGTAAATTATCACCGAGGTATTAATAGACCACTATATGGGGAATGTGAGTTAGGTGACAATAGGAGATAGAAGTGGATGAAATTGTGAGGAAACGCTCAATGTTCATTGGCAATGTGTAATTAAAAATTTGTAACTTTTATTGATTAGATTTAAAATTGTTATTAGGAACATCTGACTTAAGGTTAAAACATTAATAACGTTCGGACATATACGTTGTAAGGTTATGATTGCGTCATCGATCACAATGAAAAACGATGTTCATATACGATAAAAAATTCATATTCTAAGTCATATAAAACGCTACCTTCATTTCAATGTACACTATTACAGCTTCTGAAAAGCAGGGATGGGGCAGATTAGGTCGGGTATATAAATAAGTTCTAACGAAACTAAGTTTTTGTTCGGTGTCATGGAGAATTGTTAAAGTTATTGTGCATTCCAAATCTTATTCTACTCCAACCGTGCATTGCTAAAACAGCCAACTGGGTTTCAGAACTTACAATTCAAAACGTTTTTTATCCATTGTTATCGCATCTAATTCAAAATTCAATTGTTTATCGTGTTAAATCCTGTTTCACAATTTAGTTCATTCATCTGCAATTTTGCAAAGAAGTAACGAGTAGAACCTTAACTTCAAGAATATTTCCGGATTTCTTACAAAAAATTGCGCTATGTTCATACTTGAGACACAAATAAATATCACTAGATATTTTGATGAATTTATGTCATTGCTGACTTCATTCAGTCAAAAGATGATGGGGTTGAGGTTACCTGATATCCTGCTTTGCGCGTCTTGCGCATAAAATTGTCCTTAATAAATCCTCCATCGTCGCTCTTCAGGTACAGGTTTGGAGAGTTGAACGTGAAGCAGTTGCCATATGTGTCACTCTGCCACACATAAAAGTCCCTGGAGGGTAATAAGTTACAACTTAATAATACAGTAATCGATTCTTTTAGGACAGAGTTAAGCAAATTTGATTATTAACTTGTGCAAAAAGATTAGAGGCTCTCGTTACGCAAATTTCAGTTCTTCATGAGGGACATATGAGTTTTACTGCTAATATCACCAGAGATAGCGGGGCTGGTACTTGGTTTAGTCAAATTTACATGAAACTCGATCCTCCTTATGAAAAATAGGCGAAAAAAAATTAATTTGCCTAAACAAGTAAATAAGCAGCATTGTATAAGCATTACCTCGCTTGAAGGTATTGGTTAAGTGATATTGCATGTAGTGTAGCACTTGCAAAGAATAATCTCACTTGAAGGTGCAGGTTGTTTGATCAAAGGTGCAAGAAGTTATGAACTCTTGAGGTTTGGAGCCCAAGTCTTGGATCTCCTCAGCAGAGGGCGTGAAGGCTTCCTTCAGGTCACTCAGGTCAGGCTTCTTGCTGGCCTGTAGCAGGGCGGTGAAGTTGTGTGGGTCCACGCCTTCTAGCCCTGCCATAAATTTTTATGGTATAAATAGTTACCTTTAGAATTATGGGGAATTCGAAAAAAAATACTACATAGGCATTCCTTGAATGTTTTAGGGGTAAATAATTCAAAATTTTCATCAAAATCCGTCGGATTGGAGAACAGGTTGATTATAAGAAGCAGAGAAACTACAGGTCGTGTTTCTTCTCCGCCCTCTTCCTTGAAGTGAAGGAGTTCCCTGGCACAAGTACGTTAACGCGCCCTAAAAATGCAAAGTGTGTTTGGTGTTTGAAGTCAGATTTATAGTCAATCAAAAGAACTCTTACAAACTGATAATTATGAATTTTATATGAAAAATGTTGGAAGAATAGGAAAAACTTTATTTTTTATCATTTTATTCAATAAAGTCGCCTTCAACTTCGATAACGGCTTTCAAAGTCCAAATGCTCTGATCAAACACTCAAGGTTCATGATGGACATTACTCTGACTATTGAGGCTTTGAAATGTTCTTTATTGTTATGAGGGTACTTTTTAAACTCTCCTTCACGTACGCTTCATACATTAGTTGTCCAGTGGGTTAAGATCTCGGAAGCTAAATGACCAAATGTTAGGGGCTACGTGATCAGACTTCGTTTCAGTTAAAATTACAGCAACTTCGAGCCAGCCGCCTGAAAACACTGTTCCTGCTGGCATTGTGAACACGTTTAAAAATCGTCTCGACAAATATTGGATAATGGAATCCTCAGTATTATTATCAAGTACTAGTTCTATGTCTTTAACTTCTGGGGCCTATGTATGATTGCCAGTGTTTCTATTGTCTTATTCTATTCTATTCCATGTATCTAACAAGGTTCATAAAGTATGGTAAATTCCCTTCACAATGTTTAACATTCACCAAAGCATATATAAATTAACAGTTGTAGTATTTTTCCTCTTGCAGACAATCTCAACTACTGAACTGATTAAATGAACAGTGAGATATCAAATTAAATATTAAAGCATTGGAGTATCTCCAACTCACCGTTAGTTTGCAGACAGTCAGCAGGCCGCTGTTTATGACACCAGTTAACGCTGCGAGTACGCGCGTCGTAGCGAGGTACGTATCCTTCATATTCACGGACTGCAAATGCTCAAGCATTTTACTATTTACGACAATGTGTTCAGCTACCCAAGTTGTATGTGTGGCATGAATATAATTTATCATTAGTAGTCCAGATATAAGATGAAAATGTAGAGGAAAGTACTCAGAGAAAATTAAATTAAATTGAGTAAAACATTCAAATAGGAATCATGGAAATAAAAGACACCTACTGAAAATTCAAAAAGCCTTTGCACTTCAGTGATAGGCTCCTCAACTTCGATCATTAGATTGTGTGGTTTAATTTAATAAAAACAAGTACTTTTTATGCATTGCGTTTTACTCGGTAGTTTAAATTATGTTCATGCATAATATAGTTGAATAAAGCAAGAAAGCAATCGGTAAACCAATTTAGATTTGTAAACAAAGAACCCATGATATGATCTATGAGTAACAGTTGTACGCCGAAGGTAAACTGTCGAGGACATCCAAAAAAAGATGGAAATTTTGAAGTGCTGCACACTCTCTAGGAACATACTAGCAATATCTGCACTCCAAAACTTCGAAAACATTCATGGAAGAACACAGCCCACAATTGTACAAAGGGAATTTTTCAATTGAACACAAGTATGAAGCAGCTTAACATTGAAGAAAATTATTGTGTCGACAATGAATAAAAATTAACAGACTCATAGCTAGCTGTTTTTAATAAATAATTCTTCTTCAATCAAGCGCCAAATTTTCCTTGTGAAAAAAATCGTACTGAAGTAAAGGATGAACAATGATAAAGTGTTTGTTGTTGCTGTACTCTCCTAGCACACTTTTACTCAACTAGTTAAAGAATAAATAACAGGTACGATGTTTGAGGTGCTGCTATGTCAGTAAAGTTACAACAGATGAGAAGAAAGTGTTGCAAATTGTGAATAAGTTTCATGATTCTTATCTGTACAAACATGTGTTGCACCGCTAATAGATATTTACAACTTTCATCAAGCAAGATGGAGTCGTTGCTGAGGCTGCCGTTCACCATTGATGGAGCTGCAAAGAAGTGCACGTATTGTCAACAAAACCATAAGTTCTCAACGTGGGATAATTGAAGATAAAACAATATACAAAATAGTTATAATTAATTTTCTTAAGTTTCAAATTACATAATCCAGTTGATCCAATGAAATCAGATGAAAAACATGTCCTTCAATTACAATGAACGAAAATATTAGTCCTTAAAGTATTTGGTACCTGTATTTCCCTACCCTAAATAAAATTTTTGTTATAACACATTGAGAGGTTCTAAGGGATGAGAATGAAGAGACTTAAGAGACATTTTGCTCTCATCACTACAAAAATTGAGAAATGTATCGCACGCAAAGAATTTACTGCTGCTTGGGATAAGCTTTAACTTGATTTTTTTGTTGATCCTCTTGATCTTCAAGGCCCCCAAATATAAATATATCAAAATAATTATTTGTCCAAAATGTTTAACAACTATATAAGTAAATAATTAGCGTTCTGTAGGGCATCAGGAAATAATACTAGTACAAGTTTGTTATTAAGTTATTTCTTAAAGGTTGTATAACTTCTAAAACACATTATAACTCTGGAGATTTTAACGAACACATCATAAAAAGTTAGCTTTTAAATTTATAAACGAATTAGGAATATGCTCGTCTTAGTCTACTGTAAATACTACCAGCATTCAAGTACAACATGAACTGGTTTTGCAAAATAAAGTCTACGGTAAATACTACCAGCATTTAAGTATAACATGCACTGTTTCCTCCGAATAAAATCTACAGTAAATGTTTTGCATTACACACACACACATATATATATATATATATATATATATATATATATATATATATATATATATATATATATATATATATATATATATATATATATATATGTGTGTGTGTGTGTGTGTAATGCAAAACATGCATGAAATTCAATAATTACACTCCATTACGAATATATTCATGCAGTAGAATACTACATTGTAATTCCTTTTCATACTTGAATACTGGTAGCATTTACTGTAGATTTTATTCGGAGGAAACAGATCATCATGTATCCTACTCACATCATCTGGGATGAAAAACAATTATCTTATAATTCTTGAATATGCCAGTTCCTACCTTCTGTACTGTAGAATTCAGACTCAGGAAACTCGTTGTAGTTTTCTGGAGCTTGGCGATGAGAAATAGAAGTGAAAGATAAATACACGAGAATTTTGTAGTAGATTTCAACAATTGAATCCTCCTATCATTACTGCAGTGGGAAGCGTATGTACTACGAACTATTATTCATTGTCCTCTAGAATATTCAAAAGATAAAAATTGTCGATATAGATTTCGGTGTATTTTTGAAAAACTCTGTAGCAAATGATCTAAAAAAATCTGTAGAGTAAGAACGCTGTAAAATTTTGCATAGTGTTAATTTATATAAAAGAAAAAACTTTACAGAATGAAACATGTATGTCAAACTTAAAGACTATTCTTATTTAAGAAAAAATTCTCTAGTTTACCTTCGACTGCTCTCTTTCTGCGGCGTCCTGTTGGAAGAAAAATTGTAAAAAATATATTTAAAGAGACACTACGAAGTCAGGGGCATGCCTTATTGTATTTCATATCAGTAATGTCACAATATTCACGTGGTCATCTCTGCATGGCCCAACTCCTGCCCTAGCACTTTATAACCAGTCTTTTCAAAACACGTCGGCGAAAATTAACTCTATAACGTTTCGAATATTTTTTCAAATAAATACTTTTAAATCTTTACACATGAAGCTGTATCATTTTCACGAAAAATAAGTGCAGCGTAATGATTGTGAGTTACATGAAATTTTTAGCTTGTACTCACGCAGCGGGGAATCTTCGATCACTGCAAGAAGAGAATGCAAAATTAGTGCAATTTGGCCTGGAACATCTTACATAAGAAACTTAAATGTTTAACATATGAAAGACAAAGAAAGAACAGCTCATATTTTTTATAAATGTACAGGCTACAACAAAAAACTTCTATCTCAAAAATTACATGAAAAAATGCATTCTGTTTTACCTCATAGTATACATTACTTGTAAACATGAGAAACCACTACTCAAGTTTGACTGTAGCTTCAAGAGTGTCTGTACCGTAAATGATAGATTCTATAACACCTGAAACAGCTAATCGATCTGTGTCTGCTGCTTCAAGTGTGTCTGTACCTTTTTATGAAATCAATATTTAGAAGCAATTCTTGCATGTATACTTTAAAATGATTATTCATGTGAATATCAGGGTTTATAACGCGCATTATATTCACCATATAGACAGGATGTGCAACACAATACCAAAATTCCAATACCTTCGTGGGATATTGTGTACTTCAAACGATAGTTAAAATGTTTTCATGATTTTCACTTAGGAAACGTGATATTCAATATTAAATGTGACTAGCATGCTTGACTTTGAATATGTGGGTATCAATTCACATTCAAAATAAATTGAATGGAATATTTTATTTCATCGATACTTTTTTGGATCAAACGAGCCATACCACAACCAATCCAACATTCTAAGCGGACCGTTCAGCGAATCATCTTTCAACAGCGCAAAAATTAGCTGTACTCAAATTATTTACTAAATTCACGTGCTGTAGTAGGATGAAGGGAAAGATTCTCTACTACTCATATAAGTGCAAGATAAAAGCAGAAGTTTTTAACAAGAATATTGTATGCATTTAATGAGAGTACTAGCTACGGTCAGTGACTAGAAGCCTAGCGCTAACAAAAAATAAAAACTAGACGGACATAGTTCATCCCTAAAATATAAGTATCATTTTATATACCAAATGCACATTTTTTGTCAACCACAGACTCGGTGATCTAAACCCTAAATTTAAAAATTTCTATTCAGTAATCCGCGTTATTACTTATCCAACTTAGACTGAATATTTAATGAGTATTTGTATCAATAATAAAAGTCTTGTAGATTCCATCCAATAGCAGTTTGCCTTACTTTGCATTCTATTTTATTTCATTTGTTCGTAAGCTTGAACTTTTCAAGCAAATTCGTGAGTAGTTCGCTCTTGACGACAAAATCTTCAGTGCACACAGCTCTGCACTGCACTGCACTGCAAGCACTAAAGTGTCACAACACAAATATTTTTTCAAGAGGAAATTTTTTTACGAGCTAATATGTTCAATTTATGCAGCTCATTTATTTATGCAACCACGAATTGATGCAGCTCATGAATTTATGCAACTCATGAATTTATGCAGCTCCATGATTTATGTGCCCAAAAATTTATGCAGCCCAATAATTTATGCAACCCTTTAACTTAAGCAGCCCAATATTTCATGAAGCCCATAAATATAAGCAGTCCACTCACCAGGACAGCCTTCAGCACAATACGCCCACACTCCTGTGTACTGCATGTTCTCATCCACCTGAGAACAGTCATTTATTTTTTACAAATATTATAGTGAATCATTTATTACAATAGTACTGGTAATTTGTTTAAACCATAAGTTTCTAAAGAAAAACATTGATATTTAAATTTTCAAAATAGCGAATCAAATTTGCATTATGAATAATATTACATTAATTTTGACATCGAATCATTAATAGAAAACAAAAAGAAAAATAGAAATTTTCAAAAGATTAATAATATTAATTTAATCTACGAACACAATCTGTAGTGACGCGTAGATACATTATTGTACACGATACATGAAAGCCACGTGAAGTTAATTTCTTACCGTAAGTAGTCTGAATTTGCTGGAGTGGATAAGAAATGTAACATCAGTCATTAACTGTACTTAAACATAGATAAAAAAATAAAAATTAATAATGAATAAAATGAACTAAAATACTTTAAGGTATAATTATAGGCATAGGTGCCTGCTCATTCTCGATGCATATTTAAAACTTTCTTATTTCCATGGTACACATAAGTGGAAGAAGAGTGAGCTGCAGTGCTAGCAGCAGCATGAGCTCCAACACAGGCTGTCGTACACACAGAAAAATAGATGATATGACAACAGGAACGAGCTACTTGGTCCATTCTTGGACTGTTTCCTACGTCCCATGACGTCCAGAATTAAGACATGAATCAGGTACAGGCATCTTAATCACGCACAGGCATTTCAGTCACGTACATGTACCTCAATCACACACCGTTGCTAGGAGAAGAGGAAGAGAAGTAACAGTGAGGCTTTTACTGTACACTACCATATTACTAAGTTTATCTGCATCACTCAGAGGGTTTGATTGTACCCGGGAAGTTCACTAGGATTAAAAATAATAGATTGTATATACAAGATTTGGGAGTAGGTTCAGAAAAAAGGGGGTAAACGTCTGGGGGAGTGTTATGGAACAAATTAGGTTCTAAAATAAGATTGCAAATCACGGGCGTAAACGTAAGCTACAGGAGTCAACGGGCGTGCATCCATGCACGCGATGCAGGATACTCGGGTTCAAACGCGCAGTTGTTTTGGTTGGTTTCTGACATATCATTGCTTATCGAGATACACGTCCTACCTGCTATAATGCAGGACACCCAGAGTTACGTCCTTTATCAATCTCATCAAGTTCCCCTACGTCCCTCTACCTGAAGTTGCACCACAGAGAACAACAGGCGCTGGGAGCAGCATTACTAGTCTTAAGATGTTATAGTTAAGAATTGAAAACGCTATTCCATGTACTGTAAATTTATGCTGAACTTTGTGGTACTATTCTGTGCAATACATCGATTTTTTGATATGAGGGCAAAGAAATTACCTGCGTGGGGCACCAGGAGCGGCCGTCGGAGAGAGCCACACAGCCTGAGTAGCTTACGCCGAAGTAGAAGTAAGGGAAGATGCACTCCTGGTTAGCTGCCACCGTGGGGCACGAGCGAGGCTCTGTCATGAAGCTTATTGTCTTTTATTGTGCATGGATGCTAGTGCAATTGTTATATAATACTTCTCAGTTCTATCATGTATATCCTTGTCCTTTCACAACAGATACCAGATAGTTACTGCTCAGTAGGATTTTAAATATTTATTTTGTGCACCACAGACAGGAAACACATGACAGAGCTCTTTACTTCTGCACGAACGCTAACCAACATTTCTAACTTTTTAATGTGTACTCACTACGTCTGGAAGTAAACGAAATTCTAGGACGAAGAAAAACGCTTACTTTGTGTGTGAAATACCTCGAGAATAGCAATATTAGAAAGAATCTAAGCGACTAGTGAAGGCTATAAATTTTGAAAATTTCTGGTGATATCAAACGCAATATGAATAGTTAAGATAAAGTTGCCTCTAATCATAGAATTTGGTGGATGGACAATATTCTACTGCTGATAAACACAAGAGTTTTAGGAACCAATAGGCCAGTAAACATGAAGTTCTTCATGGTGAAAACACATGCCGTGCATACTTACGTGTGGTGGTGGGAGGCAGCGTGGTAGTCGTAGTAGTAGTGGTAGTAGTTGTTGTGGTAGTGGTCGTGGTCGTAGTTGGAGTAGTTGTAGTTGTGGATGTGGTGGTGGGTGTGGTGGTGGTTGTAGGCTCCCCGGTAGTGGTTGGCTCTGGTGCCACAATTTTTTGGCTCTTGCGAGAGTCCAGGGAATTGATTTTCCTGAATCGTGAGACCAAATAGAGAAGTTATGATATATTTAAAGACGCGACAATACTGCATGATCCTATTATCCCAAGGGGTGACAGAATTAAATACCTTAATAGCAAAAAAATTCTTCGAGTACAACTACTGGTAATTGTGAGGTACTTTCTCAACATCCATTTGGTCGATGGTAAAACTACTATGCTGCATACTAATGCAATTATTCACGCCAGTAAGAGACACAGAGGAGCGTGCATTCGTGTAGATGTACAAGAATGCATAATTCAGAAAATATCTAAAACGTACCTGCATACATCGTTGTATCGCTGTGGAATTATAGCAAGGAAATAAGGCACGCCTAAATATGAATACAACAACAAATTTAAGAATTTAAGATATAGTTTACATAATACCAAGCACTAAAAATATAAGCATAGCTTACAACTACCAATCGCACCACACAGCAGTTCCAAAATGGGTGCTCATACAACATGCATGTTGAAATGAGAAACACGAGCACTCCACATCAATAGCAGTAAAACCAGCATACCACACCAATAACAGCAATACAAACTCGCCACACCAATATCAACAATACAAGCAGCTGTGCGTATGTCATGAAAGCATCATGCAGCCAAACACTTACCATAAAAGGCCACACAAATGCCACATATTGCCATGTAATCTCACAGCAGGACTGCACGGAGCTACGCAAACAGCACACACAGCCACGCAAACAACACACACAGTCACATAAGCAACACACACAGCCCTGCAAGCAACACACACAGCCCTGCAAGCAACACACGCAGCTACGCAAGCAGCACACGCAGCAACGCAAGCATGACATTAACCATGCTAGCACAACGCACAAACAGTACACACTCTTCACAGGAGTTACTCAGGAGCACATTCCCAACACAGCCACACAAGCGTACACACAGTCACACACAGGAACCACACAGAAACAGCACTCACCAGTAATCCTGAGCAGTGAAGGGTTTGAAGTCCTTGTCTACCACCCACGGAGCTTTCTCTGAATATCCTTCACAGCTGCCTGCCCGCCCACACCAAACCACACGAGCCAATGAATTCCAGAGAATATATTTGTACTATGAGCCGTTGCAACGGTCACATATGTCGTTCTTTTGAAAATTTCTAAATTAACTTCACTTTAAAGTAAGATCACATTATACATTATCAAGGTTAGTGAAATTTCAGGCAGCAAGATTCAGCGTCAACACAAGAGAACCTTTCAAGTCATGCATACGGTAGGGGACTTGCATAACGGTGAAAAAAGAGATCACAAACCAGGTGTGATTCGAACAGTTGCTGTAATTAGTAAGTTTAGCGTTAAAGTTACATGATGGACAGTCTAATGATTTGTTATGTGCTTTTGTACCCAAAAATCATCAACCGAAAACTCTATGTTGTTAGTTAACAACATACGACAAAGTCTAGAAGGAGAAGCCTGCGTTTAAGTTGCTAGCCTCAGATCGACTCCACGAGACACTGTAAATGGAACTCAGTTTTGCCAGCAACTCCAAATTGCTTGAATCAAGACTGACGAGTGGAACCTCACCTCCCTCGGACTCGTCCTCTAGCTTTAAGAGAGATGAAAATTTGCTGTCTTTGATGGAGCTGAGCTTGATAATATTGAAGTTGCACACCGTCACTGCCGGGAACAGCACCTCGTCCGTCTCCAGCAGCTGTCAGAAAACAGTCTTTCATCGGCCACTCAATATTACTCTCGCTGCTATGTTAACATTTAACGGACAAATTTATGAAAATGATCATATATCAACCCACATTAATTATGAACCTTGAGACTAATATCCTGGATCTAGGTATTTATCGTGATATGACAAGTAATAAAACTTCCCTTATCTCAGGCAGCAGCAGAAACAACAACTTTAAATTTTATTCTGTTGGATAAAAGTTTTCAGTCTATTCTACCATGCATATTCTCGTAAAGCATATATATGTAGGCTCCTCTTTAGTAACCTGCTACTTATTGAAGCTAATGCTTCTCTAGAGCGACCTGCTTCTTGTAGAACAGATATACGCTCCTGTATAGTGACCTGTTACGATCTGACAGTTATTCAATCACCGTGTGCCAACTCAGTTTTTCTACCTCAAAACGAACATTTGAAAACCTTAAAACCCTTTAATTTTATAAAAAAAATAACGACTACCCTAAGGTAGACGCACCTCTATGTTGACCTGCTTCTTATAAAGCAGGTACTCCTGCGTGAGGTTAAGTATCTGCAGCACCAGCAGCAGGAACAGCAATACAGATATTGCCGCCCACACCAGCCTTCGTATGTGAGTGCGGCCAGTTGTCGCACTGATCAGCATGAAGCAAATAATTAAAAAACATTAAGATTATCTGGGAAGCTGAATTTCCATTCAGAAGAATGACCTTACAATAACTCACATCAGGAAGCTACTGAAGATGAATAAATTATCCATTCATCGTAAGCTCTGTCATCTTGGTGGATCACGAGAAAATTTTCACAGACACAGATTCAAAGAAAGCGTTAGTTCTCACTGTAAGAGTAGTAATCGTGATACCCTTTTGAAACTGAATTTCCTTGGTGGTAAACAGTTAATCATAAAATATTTACCCACCAGTTATCTTTACTTACTGTTGACCAGGATCTAAGTTCATGAATATGTAATGATACAACAGATGTACAACATGAATCTCTATGAGTATGTGAGAAGTAACCGAGTTGACACCGTAACACACACACCGTGGAAGGGCGTGCCCGCTGAACTTGTTACCCAGGAAGTCCTCTGTGAGCTCCTTCAGGTTGTCAGGTTCCTCTTCATCTGAGTCTTCAGAGGCCTTCCCCAGCAGCCGTGGTCGCTCCCTGTCATGCATCTGCAACACGACACTGTTCACAGACCTGTCTGCTACTGGGTCCTGTGTGTATATGGGGGATGCATGCCTGTATACATACTGGTCCGCCTGCTACTGGGTCCTATGTATGGAGGGATTCGTGCCTCTATACATGCTAGTCAATATATAATGTATCAATAACCATCAGTACCCTAACTTCATGACTGTCTACATTAATAACCACATTTTCTGCGCGCATACTATTTTTTACTCCATTAAATTAATTTGAAATGTTAATTATTACAGGAGAATTTGAATATGGTTCAATTATTCAATCGAAAATTTGTCACTCCCCTTCCTGATAAATTCTATTTTCGTACCGACGAGTTTTTTGTGCATATATGCGCCCAAAACATATGGCATAACTAATTTCGGTCCGAAATTGCGTAAAATAATTTCAAATCTGAGTAACACTAATTGATACACAAAAATTCCCCTGTAAATTACACGGCACAATTCTTGCAACTGCAGAAATTTATGCGCATGTGTCATTCTTAAAAATACTGGTAACTTATAAACGCATAAACTAAAAATGAAGATTGTGTTCGTACCTGAGGTAGGTTTCTTCCTCCTGTCCTGCTGACTATTCTAGAAGGAATTGCCTCGGTTGCCAGCTGACGGGGACCTACAGGCGACTGAACAGCTGACTCGTTAGCAGAGGATGCTCCAGACAGAACCTCCGTCTCCGTCCGGCCTGACTGCACAGGCGAGTAGACAGATGGTTGAAAAGCGGACTTTGGTGACTCAGATGGTTCAGTTGGCAGTTGGCCGCGCTGCACAGGCGAATTCTCAACAGAATTATGCGCAGAGCGGTCAGCTTTACGGTGTGCAGACGCTGGACGTCGTCTGTAACTAGCAGGCGAGGGATGAACGGGAGAAGGTTGGACAAGCGAGTGCTGAGCAGACGAGGGTTCGGGTGAGGCAGTAGGCGACAGCTGGGAAGGGCTAGGAAAAGGTAAACTCTGGACAGGGAACAGCTGAGTCGGTGACTCAGCAGAGATAGATGAACGCTGGACGGGTGAAATCTTGACAGATGCTGACGGCTGAATTTGAACAGGTGAAGTTTTCCCAGACGCAACCAGCGGCAACTTATCAGACGAGGTCTTCACAGACGAAGGAGAGGGAAGCAAAGCAGACGACCGCCCGGCAGACGAGGCAGGGAGGTGAGGGACAGGGGTAGTTTCGGCAGGTGACGCAGACGAACGCACAGCAGGCGAGGAAGCCTCCAAGCTGCCGAGGTCGGGCCCTGCGTAGGCCTTGTACATGCAGTGCTGTGGGTCCTGCAAGTAGTATTCTTATCAACTAAATCAGACGTAATGGCGACCTTATTGGGCTATTTTTCAAGATTTTATCCACTTACGTTAAATGTTGCCCGTGTTGTATGTGTATTACACGGTCACCGTCTGTACTGCGTGTTTAAGGTTGCTCACCGTAGATATGATACAATCATTTTTTTCAAATTATCAATGTATACGACATAAATAAGCTACTCTTTATGTAATAGTATGTACTAAACAGTTCTAGGGGAAATTATACGGTTTAGATTTGACTAATTTGGAATTATTATGAAGACGAAAGTATCAAATATTGACGATAAATTATCTGGTTTTAAAAGGTTATTTTTCGTGAATATCTAGAGAACTTCCATTCTGTATTTTATCTACTGATAACATGGCTTAGATAGTAACCGTCAAATTCCAAGGTTTAAAAGTGGTAAAATTAAGGATCTACTAAATAAAATACATTTTTCAGTTTTGTCATCGGTACTATCAAACCTGAATATTTTTCATGAATATATGCAGAACTACCATTTTGAATCTTATCTACCGATAACATGGCGGTGTAAAAAATAAAGACTAATAACGGGAAAAAATTGTGTATTTCATAGCAATCCGTCACCTTCGGTATTCACAATACAATGCATGTACAAAATGTATACCTGTTCCGATTTCAGTTCTATTATTTTCCTTCAGTAATAAATTGGAAGAAATGTGATGAAGACACACAGATAGAGAGAGAGAGATAGAGAGAGATGGATATACACTGTGTTGTACAGATAGTACAGATGATGTTTTAGTTCACTCGCAAATGAAAAAATCATATCCCCTTCCACAACTTGACCTGTGGTTCGTAAAAGGTTAGGTTAAGCCAATTTTGAAATAATTTCTTCAGTGATTTGGCAAAATGAACAAGGAGACCTCGTGTCAGATATATGTAAATTAAATATTTCTGAAAGGTGAGCGGATCATATAAAATTTTAGCATTACTCTCAAGATCATCATTCGTCTCATTCAGATTAGTTTTGATTAATTATCATTTCAGGGAGTTCAAATCATTATTATTCATGTAAATTATTCTTCCAGTCCCTCTTATATCGAGTACGTGACCGTATGAATTTCTTGAATGAAACTATATCAATTCTGCATATTTCGAATTATGCGTCATCTCATGTACGAGAATAAAGCTGCTGTTTGCCGAAATAAAACAATAAGAACAACCATAATTTTATATACAAACAACAGCCATCATCCTAGCATCTAAGTCATTAACTTCTTTTTGTTTACGTGGAGTGAGGGTGTGGAAATGAGAGGGAGATGTGAGTAACAATGCGGGTAGGCTGATTCAACGATCCAGAAACAATGTTCATGCAGAGAAATAGACATCAAAATATTTTCCGCTCATTTGTTCAGGTCAGAGATAAATTATTCTTTAAAATTTGAAATTCTTTAAAAATAACTTTAGTATTTTGATATGAAAAGAAGATTCGTTTTAATTTAAAGCGAGCCGTTGAATTTAATCGGCCAATTGAATCGTCTACTCGGCTTCTAGAGACGTACTGAAATGCCCCCAAATAAGCGGCATTATGGTAATTAATACAGCTGCAATTATGACTGATAAAACACTACAGTCCTTAACATGGCTAAAATTATGCCTAAAAGAACATTATGGTCATTAAT
This sequence comes from Trinorchestia longiramus, assembly GCA_006783055.1. Classification (NCBI taxonomy): domain Eukaryota; kingdom Metazoa; phylum Arthropoda; class Malacostraca; order Amphipoda; family Talitridae; genus Trinorchestia; species Trinorchestia longiramus. The sequence continues at coordinate 45,465 of VCRD01001888.1, forward strand.
TTAGTAGTAATTTTGCCCAGTAAAAGATTATGGTCTTTAATATAACGCTAATTATGCCTAGAAAAAATTTCTCTTCTTAATATAGCTGTAATTGTGACTAGAAAGTGTTCTGGTGTTTAATATAGTCGTATTTTACGCTTATTATATTTCTGTATAACATATTCGGCAGCGATAGACGACCACTTCAGACTTACTCTAATGGTATCTTATTAAAACTATGGCTTTGATGTGATAAAACTATTCATTTGTGCCTTCTAGGATAATGCTGCGTGACAAACAAAGCAGACTCGTAGTCCGTGACTCAGTCTCTTACCGGTTGTGGGGCAGAAGGATAGCGCTCTGAAAATGTAAACGGGAGTGACTGATCAAAAGAATAAAGGAAAAGAAATTGCGTGTAAGAAAGTTGGATCCATTTACTGACAGTTGTCATCCAGCATTTGTACATGCAATTATTAAATAACGCTCTTGGAATAGTTGGTTCAGAGGACTCTCGTCAGTAAAGTTAGTTTTCGGTGGCAAAAAATTCCCGATAACATGGTAACCTGGAAGAGAGAACAATATCCAATTTTTTAAGTTGTTTGCATACGATGAGGATATGTGACAATCATTCCATCACTGCTAGCTACACGTGTAACGAAAAAATTACCTGCCGTTGCTCGTAAAAGTGGTCTTGCTGTGTAAGGAAGTTAAAACTCCTGAGCAGCCACAACAGCCACCTCAGTGCTGTCATCAAGCGCATCGACCATCGAAGTTTAGTAAAATGCTTAAGGTACACCAGCAGGCATCATCAAAATGACTCTTTTGTCCTTGCAGACAATAGTAAAGCAGTGCGTTGCTATTCGAGGTAATCACACAGCAAGCTAATGATGTGATGAGTGAAAGTCCAGGGAGTGATAGCCTTGATGGCGTCAAGCTCACCTTGTTTCAAGGTTGCAATTTATTTCTCAAGAATATAGGTGAACAAAACAATGATTTGAATTTTAAAATTCAATTATGATTATGAATTCTTCATCCCTCTTCCTTAGACCAACCCTCACCTCATGACCCTCATCATTCAGTATTATAAGAGAAGGCACATTCCTGATCCGCCCTCAGAAGAAAAAGTCCGAAGTCGCACTCATAGGGCAGCTATGTGCAGTTTGTCAACGCTTCATGGATCAACAGGAAACCAACATTTCATGAAAGGCTCTACTGAACTGAATAAAACTATAATGATTATATAGACTGTGTAGTCCTTTAATACATTTTTGTCATGAAAATTGCCATAACAAATCAAAAGTAGTCTGAACAACCTGATACGAGAGTAATTTCTTAAATGAACATTATTGAGCCAGACACGATGCAACAAGAGGTCATGTTATTCATAACACGTGAAATATTGGACGTGAAAGTAATCGTCATGACCTAGAAGTGAAGGTTGCTCCAGCGCTCCATTTTGTTTCAGTTGTGCACCATGACTGACATGTGCATCAGTTTAGTGAAACATCTACGTCATCATGAACTTTGCACTGACTTTCAGTTGATGATTGCTTTAAATGAAACACTGGTGGCCAAATAGACACATTTCTTAGTTCAAAGATCATGCAATGGTCTAGAAGAGCAAGGCTTGAGGGACGTACAGGATAACTAACAAAGAAGGATTTGATTTTACAGTTCGCTTTTACAACAAAACGTAGAAAACTTCATAGACTGCTTGATGACACAGAAAGTTTCACAATAACACACTTTGAATTTGAAATTCAATTTTTTTTAAATGAGATCAGTGTCAACTTCTTATTACAACATAAATGAATATGAATGATAATTCAGTAGCATCAATGTGTCTTACTGACATTCAGGCTGGAAATTTTACAGACGCATTTTCACAAGAATATATTTTCGATATAAATTCTAAATGAACATTACTACCACCGTAATGGTGTTAATGTTTTGCAACAATCCTCGTTGAGACAATACCTACTTTAAACTTTACGAGTATTCTTCTGTTAAAATTCATTAACTTATTACCCTGGATTTCTTATCTTGTCAATACTTTTTTACAGGCGTCTCCCCTCACACCACGATGCAACTCAGTCTTTGATTTTACAAGCCTGTAACTTTGACTTGAAAGTTTTATATCTTTTCATGTTCTTGTGATCCAGCTTTCTAAATTCCTCACAGTTTACATATATTTACCATTGTGCCAACTTAAAGAGATCCATGAAAATTTTAACTCGATTTCGTGATTTCCCACAGAAGAAAAAGCTAGCTTCGAAACCTGTAACATTTCCAGGAAAATGAATTAAAATTTAACGATTCTTCGTGCTAAAAGTTCTGCTTATTTCTTTTTGCTGATTCTGTAGATGCAGATACTTTGAACTGCCCAGTGGTCTAATTCTTATTTTGACTACATAAACTTTCTTATACGATAAACTTTGTATTTGCAAACTCAGTTCTTATGACTCTCAAATCTCATAATTTTACAAACTTTTTCCAATACGAAATTTGTTTGCTCCTCAAGAGATCGTCCTCCAGCTGTATTTTTGTTTAGCTGTTAACTTGTCTAAGAAGAAAAGTCTAAATTAAAGAAGCTCGTGCATTTTCTATTTTCTTGCATATGGCGTTTACATTAGAGTAGTCTCATATTTTATTCCATCATAAATTTTAGGTATCCTGGTGTTTTCAAACGTTTATTTTGAGGAAGAAAAATGTGTGTAAATTATTAAAGCAATCAGACAATTATTCAAACAGCGCTGGCCAATTTGAATAGCCAATTTAAATTCGTATATTAGAACTGGCAATCGCTGTTAGAATAATTCACAAGTCACTCTGTAACTTTCTATGTCTTGTTTTTACACTCAAATGAACTAATTTAGCTTCCGGGACACAACAAATTAACATTTAAAAAAGAAGGTCATAATAAGGAACACCCTAGTCTACATGTATACAAATACTGTAAATCGTGTCTTGTACCTTCCACAGTTAACTCAGTTTTTATGACCGCCATTCTAAACTTATAACTTTCCTCATTATCTCTTCTTTGAAGTTGAGAAAATGGACAATAACTCCGTGAGTGTACATTTACTTCTGACGCCAGCCTGACGAGGAAAATCAATGTCCGATCATTCGCATTTCTCAAGGATTAGCACGTACTTTTATATTTCTTACTGATTTTTGTGCATGAGAGTCTCAATTGTGTCGTGACCTGAAGAATTTCTTCGAATAATCTTTCGCCAAAGAACTGCATTTAAACAAAAAATGAATATTTCATAAGCAACGTGCTTGGGAAATGAAGCAGTCTAAAAGATTTTTAATTGATCATTCCATTGATGTAATCATTTTTAAAAATATTTGGCCTCTACACCGCGTAACGATTAAATAGCTTGTAAAATATTTTAGTGAAAGTACCTTTGGGCTCATCCAGCCTAATGAATAAATGTTTCACGGGTCTTATGTTAGCCTCGAAGTAAATATATCTACCATTTGCGTTTTACAAATCCTAGCATTTACGTAAGTTTTTTATTAAAACAAAACTAGTTCCTCTGTACTGACAAGGTGTTTTATTCTAAACAAGTTCTGAGACAGATCTATAAAATCGCTCTATGACTTTTATGGAAGGACCATGTGAGCACCTGGAGGTCCATGTGGCCCACTCTACAGGGACGGGGTTGCAGTGTCCTGCTGAGTAGGCACCTGGAAGTCCATCGATCCTTTGACTGTCGCCTCCTTGTGCAGTGAGCTCGTGTGATCAGTTGCGGTGCGTGCCAAGTCGCAGTTCAAACAAGATCGACGAGGTACGCAAATTTAGGAGATACTCGTAGCTGAACTTAGGTCACGTAATGCATGCACCTATGATGGCCTAATAAACTGCACCAACGAGGCTTTCAAGAAGTATGCTCGGGAACACCTACGTGCTTCAGGTCCCTCCGACATGGAAGTAACTGAGATTTTCGTACCTCAGTATGTGCAGGTTTTTGCAATATAACATTCTACACAAGAGGTACTATGTTCATATTTCTTCGCAAGTTTTACTCTTATAAAAATTTATGTGTTCAGTCGACCCTTCTCACATAGTGCATGATCTGTATTATTTAAAAGGAGCAAGGAGAGGTCAGCTGAATTATAATTTTACGAACTACTCTTGGTTAAAAAGTTTTATTCGAGGCCTATATTCTTACTACGTGTTTTAAGATGTCCTTTAACCTGTGTCGTGAAGAGAGCTGCTATATAAAGGTTTTTAATCCAACGTGCTGAGAGAAAAAAATCGTTGTCATCAAAAAACAACAAGGTTATTAAATAAGCGCTGATCATTATTATTTGTACGGGATTCAATATTCATAAAAATACATTTGAGAAAACTTCCTGCATATCGATGTACATTATTTGCACAGTATCCATAATATCAGGCAGTGTTTTGAGCTTAAAGTTACCCAGCATTTTTAAACCAAACTTCTATGTAATCAAAAGCTTTATTCCTAATATCTTTCACATCTTCAGAACCTTTTTGCTTCAAAGTCTCTCGTGTCAAACAAATACTCTTCGTTCATCAGAAAATTCACTTGCAAACAACCTATAATAATCAGTTAGAAAGTATTAATTTAATTCTTGAAAGCCACGAACAAAATACGCATTATATTTCATAAAATCCTGCTGTGAGGGGTTTTGTTTGGTGGATATTTTGAATTATGTCTGACTATAAAAAAATTTCTTGCGCAGAGCACGTGAACGGATTTGGTACGTCCGATGAGTGGTCATGTGAGTCTGGCCTATACAGGCTGATGATCTTTCTTTTTTAGACCTCTGTGTCCAACCTATATAGAGTAGGCCTACAGACACGCTGTAACGTGTCCTCTAGACTGAACAGACTGTCAAGCGGGCATTATACACAGCGCATGATGAACTACATCAGGTTTATCTAATGCTCAGAACACAGCCTTGCAGAATGACAATTCAGCATACAACTCACAAAATTTATTTTTTGTTTATCTTTTAGTAGCAAGCATGAGGCGTAGTTTCACTGAGACCAATCAGGAGAGTGAGTAGGATAAGGAGCAGTCTCAGGATTTGTCTCAGCAGAGTGAGGTTGAGACACAAATTTACTGTTGACACATGAATTATAATCATCAAAGCCCCTCACTCTCACCGCATCTGATGCTTCAGGTAGCCCGATGCTTATATTCATGGATGTTATCTGTTCTTTTAGTCAAGTTTTTAATAACAATAATAATAGTACTGGCAATGCAGTTATTTTTATCTAAATAAATATAATAATTTCTCTGTATAATTATTACTTTATATAATGAAGCAATCATAGCTATTAGTACTACCATTCCACGATTGTTATCTTATTATCATTGTTATTAGTGTTGTCTATACAATTGTTGTTACTATTAGTTTTAATCATTAGAACACGACTATAACGTGTCTATGACCTCCTACAAGTCTTTTCTATGATCTGCCTTCACTAATTCTAGCTACCACTGCACCACCTCAGTCGCATGCCAGCGGGGAAAAATGAATTTAGAATACAATTTTTGTTATTTTCCCATCGTAGTCAAAAATACTGGTTTTGATAGTAACGATCTTAATTAAGAACTTGTCTTACATTTCAAAATTAAGATATTGCCATAGGATCCTATTTTTAAAATTTTCTCCCGGCTCTACGTCCGAATTTTGAAGCCAAATCCAAAGTGTAAAACTGTTTTCTCGTGTTGAGTGAAGAGAGTTTCAATCTCTTTGTAAAAGATGAAATTTTTTCATCAAACAAAACAAGCTAATGACTACAATTGCTTCACAGTTTATTGAGCTGCAAAGCATGTTTCTATTTAGAGTAAATCAATGACATGAAGTACGGTGCCTGAATCCTCGGAGCGCTAAGTTTGAGGTCAAATTGTTAATTACTTAGAATTAGACCTCATGGGAGGTAGTTGATGAGGAGACTGCTACTGTGCTAGTCCTGTATGTGTGAGTGTCTGTATACATGCGTCACTCTTTCTATTATTAGCAGCATGCAACAGACTGGCAAGCTCACGCAATGAACAGTCCTGTTTTGCTAGAAATGAGTTCATCCCACAAAAATACATCCAATTAATAATGATTTTAATTTTGACAGCTTGAGAGAGATGGTCCTAAAATTGTGTCGACGTTTCATTAAATAATACAAACAGTGAAAGTTCCGACGGCTCAAAATAATAATTTTGTTCATTGTAGACTTTCCCGGATTACTTCATTAATTTTTCCTTTAAATCTTCCGTTATTTAAGTTCTAGTTAATCAGGAACGCATGCTCCTAGCGCTATGTTACGATGATAAAATATACCGTAACTGTGTAAATCAAATAATGTAATTACTACCAGTACCTTAATACTAATTTGTAGGTGCGTCCATCGCACAGTCCCTTAATGATTCTATTTCAGGACCTTTCTTTTTGAACAAAGCTGCCCCTAGTAATAATAGGTGGGTGAAGTATCATAACTTACGATACCCTGATAAGCTCACTAGTTCAGGCGGCAGAAACAAAGACTGTTCAATTCCCTTGTGACAGGAATTATGGAAAAAATATTGCGAGATTGTTAAAATACAAAGATCAAATAATCCTAGAATAGCACTTGATTCACATTATATTAATTCAACTTTCTGATGAAAAAAGTACTTCAGATGCTGTTAAAATAAAAGTTTGGATAAAAAGTTCATTTGCTTAACGACTGTACCGCGAAGATACGTTGTTTTGTAACACGTGTCTTGAAATTGCATAAATTGTTTTTAATGAAAAATTGTATTCTGTGGAGAACTTGACGACTTTAGGTAACGGTGTTAGGAAGCACCCTCTGCAATCAGAAAATACAAAATTGAAAGAGTAATAAGATCGCTCCTTAATGTGCCTCTCGATACACATTTAATCTTACACCATATTTTCAATCACAAACTCATCTTACTTTTGCTAACTTACCCCATCTTGCAGGTAAGCAAGGCGCACATTGCGAATGAACAACTGCGCGTGCGTCACGCAATGCTACAAGGTTATACTGCCACGTCAGTGTGATGCACTTCAAAATTAAAGTATTGGTCCTCGTGCTCATGACTCATTTTTGGAGAAGTTACCCAGCTCAATGAAAACCATGAGGTTTTTCTCTGTAGAAAATGAACTCGCAAAGTTTAATGCATTGGAGTAGGTAGTCTCTAAAATTAAGAATCCAAAGTAGAAAACGATGAACTTCATAACTTTCACATATCTAGAAAGAGGAGGTTAAAAAACCTAACCACTTAATTAATTAATACAAGGTTCAATTAGAGTAACGTAGACTTAGTAAGTAACGGTTAGAAGTAACCAAGTAATATACCATCAAACCTATTAACGAAAGTGATGCAAGTGTGCACCTTCCTGCAGGAAGTTAATAAAAACTACAGGATTACTGAAGGAAGTTAACATGAACTACAGGATTACTGAAGGAAGTTAACATGAACTGCAGGATTGCTGCAGGACGTTAACATGAACTACAGGATTACTGAAGGAAGTTAACATGAACTGCAGAATTACTGCAGGACGTTAACATGAACTGCAGAATTACTGCAGGACGTTAACATGAACTGCAGGATTACTGTGTTCATTAAGGCATGAGAGAGAAATTTGTTAACGCTTGGTGGAATGACGCGCATTTTCTATGCGATCTTACATAGAAATATGTCAAAGAATTTGAAAGACTTTTTAGCCTTAGAGGCAGTTATTGAATGCATGATGAATTAAACAGAGAATTAAGGGTTTTTGAAATATTTTAAAGTACCACTTACTGTATATCGTGGATTATTAAATACTTTGTCACACTACGCACCCTCCAAATTTTGATGGAGAAAATCACTTTAAAAAAATTCTTCTATTTCATAGCCATACCA
>VCRD01001888.1:63278-108863 GCA_006783055.1 Trinorchestia longiramus
CGAGTTGGACTTTCGTGTATTTCATTGTGCTACTGGACGCAGGTGTTCTGGCAGTGATGACATCAAAGTCCTCATTGCTTGAAGCTCAATGAAGAGAACCTTAGAGCTTTGCCTATGCTGGAGTGTTTAGTGCTAAAAGAACCTGTTTATTAAACCTAAAACTTGATTAGGTCTCAGAAATTGTCCTAATAATCCATGATCTCTTCATATACAGATGACCCTCGGCATCATATTCTTTGAGCGCCTTATACAAATTTATATATATGTTTGCATGTTCCATATACTTACGCATGTGTAATGCAGATACAAATGAGTTTGATACTTATATGTACTCGTATACATATACGTACAATTTATAAAAATTTCGTTATATATAAGTAAAAACATAAATATCACAAATATTTGTTGATTGTGAGAGATTGGATGTAACCCTTTATTTTTTGCTTGTAGGGACTCCCTCACAACTAAAGATATCAAAAGTGGACTATGGTTTCAGACCTCCAGGCACAATGCAACCAGTATTCCAGTATTTCAAACAAAAAACAGCTTAACAGGAGTTTCCATTTCATAAGACCGGACTTTGGTACGCTGCTGCTTGACTTTTTCCTTCAGGTTTTAGCGCAGAGCTGGCCGCTAATGCAGCCTACGAGAACAATGCACGCCAAATATTTCCGTCATAAATCGGGATTTTGAGGTCCTTCATAATGATTAAGTGGCGAATATTATCTCCAGCGCTCGCTGAGGCAAGCTCCGCCCACCGCCTCGTCTCCTGAGCCTATATATAAAAGCTGGTGCGAACAGATGAGGTCATTCTATCTCCAGCCTTCAGGCTAGCAACAATATGTTGGGTGTCGTATACAACGTAAAATTTCCTCACTCTGGAGACATATGTAGATGTTTCATCGTTGTTTATTTAAATTTTACAGCGTTGATGTTTTGAAAGTCTGTCGAACTTTTCAGTATAAAATAATACTAAAATTATATCAAATTTAAATTTAGCACGTTTACTTTCACATTACTCCACTATTTTTTATTTATATATATTTTATTTTTTGCCTGTTTAAACTAGAAGATGGAATGCAGTTTGTTGAAGGTTTCTAGTGAAATAAAAACCTTAATAAAAGTTTGACTACTGACAATATCATTGGAAATTAATGAACGGAAGAATAACCAAACTAAACATTGTTGTCTCTCAGAAAAGCCTATTCTGTCTGCTACTCAATCAGTGACCAACAGTAACCTCTGTTACAAGTTTTTATGTTGTGAGCATCGGTTGCATTCTTCATCTGTGGGCGTAAGTCTCACAAAGTCAAACTGTGAGTAATAAATGCATCAGTGATGCGCATTAACAAATAGTCAGATGAGTTATCCACTGCACCACAAGACGTCTCATTCATGCAGTGGTACGGCATCCAATAAGCATAAAAACTGGTTCATATCTAGTGTATTTATTTCTATTTAAACTTGATAAGTAACTGTGCTACTTATGCAGTAGCAACAATCTTTTCTTGATGATCTAATCCTGAAGTGCCATCAACGCGTCATAATTTTTTTCAGAATATTTAAACAAAAATAACACTTTAAGTCCATGATAAACGTACCGGTAACTTGAAAAATATCATCCTAAGTGTACAGTTTATTACGCAAATGCTTTCAAAAGTCCTGGGGGCAATTTATGGCAAGATTTTTTCCACCACACCCTGTGACAATGAAGACCATAGACCAAGAATGAAACTATTTGTTATTTTTAGAATATTAAGAGGGAAGAGTTAAGTTCTTTAATATGAGGAAATTCAACAATTTTAGTATACCCCTGTCATTATTGAATGAAAATGTGCTTTTGAAGCAAAGATTCAGGCTTGTATTTGTAACTTGTAATCTTAAGTCGTTTCTTGCAAGCGTCCTCAGTGCTCTCTGGCTGCAGCTCAGCTCATAAAACAAAATTCCCTGACTTATGAAGAATTAAAAGTTACATTTGTACCTATCACAAAAAATAACTATTTATCGTAAATACAATCTAATCTTTTTTATAGAACATTATAAAGATATGAAACTGGATAATTTCATATATAAACCATTCATTTACCTTTTGTTCGACTCTGTAATAAAATAAGAATGAAGTTTAAATCAGGAGTGTAGGAAAATATAAGTTGCAAGAAAACAGGAAATGTAAACGCGACACTTTGGAAGTGTGGGCTTCGCTGTCCTGAAGTGTATCAGGTTTTATCTGCCCCGCAGTGGCTTGGAAAATCTAAAACGATAATACTAAGAGAAATGCAATATAAATTTTACATTATAATCAATCATAGTTGTATATTTTAATTTTGAATGATTCCGGATTCAAAATTTATTCACACAATAATTGTAAATTGGTGCATATTAGTAAGTGTGACCGTGTAGTAAAAGCACAAAACTCTAAAATACCCTCCACAGCATCACATGATCCGGATTGTACATTTTTAGAAATATTTAAAGCGTAAAAAGTAGCAAAAAGTCTTAATAGGGAGAATTAATAGTTGCAAATACATATTAAATTGTAAAAATGATAACGAAAGGTATTAGAAAACAAATTTATACATACATACATAATGATAAACAGTGTCGAGTGTATAGACAGCTGGAATTGTATACAATCTACATATATAATAGACAGTGTATCTCCCTCCCTTTCTCTCTAAAACTGAACTCCATTACTCTAAAATGATATAATTGTCCCCATTATTAGCTTCCTTTTCCTACCCAGGCCATGTTATCGGCAGATGAGATACAGAATGAAAGTTTTTTAAACACTCATGAAAAATATTCAGGTTCTGGTAGTACCACGGATTTAGCTGAAAAATGTATTTTGCTTTATATAGTAAATCCATAATCTAATCCCTTTTAAACTATGGAATTTTCATGGGTTCAAATAAATAGTACATATTTATAACACGCTATTTTTAACATCACTATTATCGATTTCTATAATATGACATATGGATATCTGAACAAAAGTCTTCGGACTTTGCACCAAAGATTTAAGTATCTCGAGCTGACGGAACACAACACTCTACGGATTTTAGAACAAACATTTAACTACCTAACCTGAGGTTACAATTTGGATTTCCCTTTAATTTAACATTTAGATGATGAATAAGGTATATATCATATGTTTAATTTCCCTCTACGTGTAAAATGTCATGAATATGTAGTTATTTAATGAATTTCATGTATTTTTATGGACATGTTGAGCTTTCACCCAGATTCGGTTCGTACTGGAATAGTTTTACGTGTACAAGTTATTTCAATTGCGATGCTAATAATATTCTGATGTAATGGACCTATTAATATAAGCAATGTTCAGATATGAACACCATCTATTAAAAGAATCATGAATATTAACTTATGGACTTTGAAAAATTGGAGTGCTATGCCTACTACATAACTTTACCATTTTGTGTCTATACTGACGAAAAGTAGCAGATTGAAAATAAATTTCTCTCTGTATTAAAGTTCCTAATTAATTACAGTATTAACCATCTATTTAATAACACCAGTCGGATAATCATTTCTGATAGTATCACGGACCAAATTAAAAAAAAAAATTTTATGAACCCCTAATTTTATCTTCTTAAGGCTGGAAAATTTTTACGGTAACTATCTAGGCCATGTTATCAGTAGAAGAGGTACAGAGTGGAAGTACTCAATATATTCATACAAAATATTCATTTAAAACACAATAATTCCTCGTAAATTTTTAATATATTCGTCTCTATAATAATTTAAAATTGGTTAAATCTAAACCGTTGAATTTCTACCCGATCTATTGAGTACATGATATAATAGAATAGAATAGAATAGAATAGAGCAATAGGAACGGGCCGTTTGGTCTATTCTTGGGCTACTACCCAAGCCCCATGCCGTTGAAACTATAGGCATCAATCAAGCGCGTGCACCTCAATCACGCAAAGCCATTTCGTTCACGTACACGCTATTTACTCACTCACAGGCAGTTTAGTCACACACACGTACTGCAATCAAACACTGGCTCTGAGAGTTGGTGATGTATAATCAGTATGTCATAATACAAGGGGTTTCTTATCCAATATTTACCAATATAGCTTCTTAATGTGCTCACAGTACCAGCATAAACGATGTTTTAGGGCAGCTGGTTCCAAGTTTCAGAAATTTTGACTGGAAGGAAATTCAGAACTAGGGATGTTTTGAAGTTTCTTATTAGTTAATAAAAAAGTGATAGTAAGTGAATTAGTTAATAGTTTTGGCCGTTATTTCTTGTTCGTACGTTATCATCTCCGTTAGAAAGCCCTTCCAGGCTGACATCGTTATGGCCGTTGAGAGACTTTTTGGTCTCACTGAATTGTCCTCGTAGGCAGACAATTGCATAGAGAGGAATTGTAATAGATGACGCCAAGGTCCCATCGTCTGAGATAAATTGTGAAACCTCAAATGAGTTTGCGCTACATTTATTTCCCCCGTTTTCATATAGTAAAGCAAAATGTATCATCATCAGAGCAAGCAACAAATTTTTTGGAAAGATATATATTCAACATGCGGAAATAGATTCTGCTGTCTATGTTGCCTATTGACTCATGTACATATACTAAATCTTTACAAAAAGTTGAGTGTCTATTTGCTGCTTTACTAATCACACTCTGTTTAAAAAGGCGAAGAATTTGAAAATAAATTCGAAATAGTGATCCAGTCAATATTGCAAAATTTGCCTCGGCCAGTTTCCCTTGAAATTACCAATTTCTATCCATATTTTTTCCTATTTTTAATTTAGAAATTCACTTTATATTTACAATTTTGTTTTAATTCCCCAACAAACTAAACTAAACTTTTCGTGTTTCAGCTTAATTCACTATCAAAATTCTTAGTTATCGAGCACAAATTTCGAATTTTCCTGAATTTCGCCCACCTGAAATGCAAGCTTAAGATCTGCACTACACATCAACTCACGGAGTCACCCCAGACAGCAACAGCAGGTACGAAGATAATATTATTATAACCTGCTTACGTATTTTTAGATTAATATATAATATTATTCTAAAAATACGCAATAACATTTGAAATCTTGGTTGGTTAATACATAGTGAACTTCCAGAAGTGCATTATTATTATCCTTATTTACATACAAACGTGCATAGATGTAGCTATATAAAGATATTATATATATATAAATATATATATAGCTACATCTATGCATGTTTGTATGTAAATAAGGATAATAATAATGCACTCCTGGAAGTTCACTATGTATTAACCAACCAAGATCTCAAATATTATTGCGTATTTTTCACTACGTGCAAATGAACCAAATCAAAGTGAAAATTTCAACTTCGATCTAAGTGCGTATGTACAATTAAGAAATTACGAAAATATTAAAGTTCGTTCAAAGCATCCTGCGTTCGAATGAAACAGTGACATGCAAACCAGAAATAGCAGTCAAAAACTAATAATAAGAAATTTCAAGAAAAGCCAATCTCTAAACTTCATTCCATTAAAAATTGACACTACATGGAACCAGCTGCCCAAAAACATTGTTTCTGCTGGCACTACGATCACATTCAAAAATCGTCTAGACGAATTCTGGACTAGGAAACCAATAGTATTAAAATGTGGTGATTTTATATCCCTAACTCATGGCCAGTGTATGATTGTGATACATAAGCGTAACTGAAATGCCTGTGCGTGAGTGAAGTATGTGTACTTGTCTGAACTGACTTGTCTGACTGAGGTGTACGTGTGTGATTGATGCCTTTACTTTAAACGCCATGAGACTTGGGTACCAATCCAATAATGGACCAAACAGCTCATTTCTATTGTCTTATTCTATTCTATTCTACACCATCACATATGTGCAATGCCATCACATAGGTATAATACCATCAAATAGGTGCAATACCATCACATAGGGGCAATACCATCACATAGGTGCAATACCATCACATAGGTGTAATACCATCACATAGGTGTAATACCATCACATAGGTGTAATACCATCACATAGGTGTAATACCATCACATGAATGGCTAAACTAGACTAGCACAAACGCCTAGCATTCACGTGTTATTGTCTAGAATTTATTTTGTGATCATGATCCTGCATCGTATGTCAGTGAACACTGTAATTTAACAAATACAGTTTTTCAAATTTAAAATGTGACAGTATTACCCATATTCAAGTTTAATGAACCAATTTAAATATTGCAAATACTGGTAAAAGAATAAAAATTCTATTGATGCCATTTCTGAAATTACCGTTATTTTCACCTTCAAACTCCACTTGAAAATATAGAGAATGTAGGTTTTTATTTCCTGGCCGGATATTGACAACAAATAAAAATTAAAAAGAATCTGAAACCAACGACGAAGGCATGCTGGGCTCTATTTGCCTTTTACGGTCAGGAAATCGAAAATACTTTCATTTAAACTGAGTGAACAACACAGAATTATTTATGTATGGTGTTGCTGCATGTCGAATAGTGAATGCGTTATATGATAAATTTTTGGTCCAGATGTTCTTTTTGATTTTCAGGAGTTTTTTGGCAAACGTTACCAGGTGTAACTATTAATTACGATATTCAAGTAACTGGTATTAATAGAATGAACAATATTATTAAAACAATAAGAATTAATAAATTGAATGATGATAATTTAATTGGTTCCAATACCGATCAATTATATTATTCAATATAAAATTATCCAGTATGAACACACTGAATGATATTCCATTCAGTAGTGCGAATAACTTGAGAAACATTCTAACACATAAACATCACAAATTTCTCTAGGTCAAGCTTCGGAGAGCATAGCACTAGAGCCACAGTCTCGGCACTTATGGTGTGTCTTGTTAAATTTGGGATTTTTTATTGAAAAATTAAAACTAAAACTTGTTGAAATGTCGTCACGTGGAAGTTACTATTGTCATCATTAACTCTATTTCCATCAAAAAAACATGATGTGAGTTGAGCAAAATAAACTGTACATTATGACTAATAGCTTTCAAAAACAAATAGTTAAAGTAAAATAATTTCCCTATCTTTTAAAACACAGCGCCCAAGTAGGCGACAAATGCAAACAAATCTCCATTTAAAACAAAATCTTGAACACGTAATGCAAGGCCATAATGTTTACACGAATATTTTCTAAAGCTAGAATGGGTAAACTCAAGCATAAATTCCAGCTGCGTTGTAAATGGGATACATATCATTGTGAAGGAAGCTCTAAATTTGATCTTGTTCCGCTGGAGCAGCATTTTGATACGCACCTGACGATTGCAACATCATATTTTTGGCGAAAGGCACTTTTCCTTGAAAATACAAAATTTTCTTAAGTTTATAGCAAGTTTTAAGTTCATACGATATTTTATAAAGGTGTGTGTTAGCGGTGTCAGCGTAATTTTAAGTGTTGAGTGTTACAGTCAGTGTTACAAGTCCTGACGAATACACCTGTCATCAGTACACCGTGTCAGCACACAGAGTGTATCCCGAAAATCCAACCCCTGTGTTGGAATGTTGCTAACTTGGTAACGAGTTATCCGATTTAATAGTTCTTTTGTCAGGTCTCGTAAAGAAAATTGTTTTCTGACTTATCTAAATAAGAATAGTTTTATGAAATTTACACGTTAGTATAGCTGTTATAAACGTGTGATAGTATTCTAAATACTTTTTGGATAAATAATTAATTCACTCAAATGATAGAATTAACGGATATTTTTTGTATCGTAAATGAAAACAAAACTGCGAAGGCCCTTTTTTCAAAATAATTATCTTCATTTTAGCAAGAAAAACTTCATTACATCTTTGGTAATCCCAGTCCTTATAGTAAAACTATGATTCCTAAAACGTGAAGGAAATATGTAGCCACACTAACCCACTACTTCCCCTTGATAGTTATTTGATGGTTTTATTCCAAATGTACAAAAATTTGCAGTATTCAAGTAAAACAAATCCAAGACATTAAATTTTATGCCTTTTTTGTTATCACAGCCCAGTATTATTTTCATATTTTAGGGAACAAAGTGGTACAAAATTACTCTTTGTGTGACCGTATTTAAAAGTTATTCGAGAATATTTATTGGTTATTTCATAGTTATTTTAGAGCCTTCATTAGCAGTGATCGATTTCGCAAGTTCCAGTCGCTGGAAATAGAGCTAATGCAATCGGACGATTTTGATCAAACGTAAAGCCACATATTTTACAATTATGCAAATTAATCACTTATTAATAGGCTATGCAGCTCTTGCTTTCTTATTGCGAATAATACGGCAGTCTTCCACTCCAGTATGCATGTTCGTTACCGACATGCGTCCATGGACTTATCTGGGGAAGAATTACTACCGTTTAATTTGCGTTCTGCATGAGTGACAGGAGTGAATATAGCAGGTGGTACATTTCTTTTAAGTCGGCAGATACATTTAAAACAGAATAAAAAACTCCATGAACGGTAATGAGTAGAATGAAAAATTAATTCTTCTCTATTAACTCTAATAACGAACAGACTATATATCTAATAGTTCTCACAAAAACTTTGGTAACTTCTTAAGAGCATGACAAACACTTATTAGCAGTTACTTTCCTTGTAAGTAGGCTTTGACAACATCAAATCATCAAACTCAAGTAGATGGCTGCAATGTTTAAACCAGGAATATAATAATGAAATAAACTCAAGTAGATCTGACACCACATCTGTTATTTGACTCGTGCTGCTGTTTCCTCGTGTTCACATCGTCGGTCACATGCGCCATGTAAAAAATCGGTAACTCTATATTTCTCTCGCTAACGATGAACTTTTTCCCAAAACATTTATTTAGAAATTCTAGGTCAAGAAACTGATGAAAATAACTACACACAGCGCTCTTAGATCCACAAATTCACTCGCTATGAACAGGAGTTAAAAAATTCATCTGTACGTTTTGTCCTGTTTTGCTTTCTTGGTTGAAATTTTGCTACGGAACAAAGATGTTTTTCCGTTAGGCAGGTGAACGTGTTTTCTCATTATGCTCACTGATGGTCTATTTCTGCAATATGGAACATGCTCCTACAGCAGAAGCTCAGTCGTTTTTTCCACTTAACTCAATGAAAATATTTACGCAACTGATGCTTTCATAGACCTCTTCACGACCACCAAAATGTTGTCTCTCAGATACATAGAGCTTTTATAAGCGTTGGATTCTGAGATGCTAAAATACCATGTAAAATGAACAACATGCGGCATTCGTTCTTCATGTTCATCAAAACAATATGTGCGAAGCATTCTTTGAATCCAGCAACACAAAACGTGGCATCCGTTCATTTACTTCGCCAAAACCATACACGGTGTTCATCCGTCTAGTTCATTAAAACAATATACAGCGTGCGTTCATTCACTCCATCAAAAAACATGCGACATGCGTTCGTTTAGTCCTTCAAAATATTATGCGACGTAAAGACTCAGTCTCTTCCATGAACCAAATGAAGTGCTTGGCTTTTATGTGTGAGAAGAAAGCAATTTTTGAGTACTTGACAGCAACGATACGTGTTTTGCAGCACATGTAGAACTGGTCAGCATCAAGGCATTAATGAACTTTGGTATTTTGAGAAACTTGACCATTATTCTAGGGTAGGAGCTCGCTGAGAGGCGTATCCTCTATGTCTCACTTTTGACACGTGTTTGATGGGCTTCATTCAATTCCAGTTTAGTTAAGTCATCGCACCAGCAGTCCACACAACGCATGACTAGAATGGTAGAAAGGGTTTCTAGTTCACATCAGAGCCAACATATTTCAATGTTGAAGAAACCAAAATGTTAGTTGAACAATCTTACTTTCTAGATACCTGTGCTGTCCAAACACTCGACATATCTTAATATTCAGTTAAAATTAGTCTTTAGTGGGAAGTTCGAAATGTTCATTCTAGTGTTCAGCTGCTACCGCTCTAATCATCAACACATAATATAAAATTACGTTGGATCTCAATAGGTTGATCTTCACAAACCCTTCCAAAACAAAAAGAACGATTGTTAGGCCGTGTTGTTTGAGAAGAAATGCAAATCACTGCAGCTCCTCCCTCCCCTTTTTTCCTTTCTGTTCGGCCCTCTGTATCGTAATTCCGTGGACTTAACGATCTGTGAGCTCCTGTGGATTGTTGATCAGTATCAAAAAGCAGCCAATTGTTCAACAATATGATTTTTTTAAATGCTAGGTTCAGAAAGCTATAAATTGCTGCTAATAACAAATGTTAAATACTAGATCCGAAAGAAACTCTTCCAATAGATTTAAATGAAGTTCTCGTATGTAAACAGCACAATTTATTTTAGAAATGCTTTTACAGTAGAGACTTGTGGATTATGTTATAAACGTCTGATCAGATTAGTAATGCTTTCTATTGAGCACGCCTTCTGGTTTTAAGGGTGAACGACCTGGTGAAATTGCGCATGGTTCCAGACTGAGACAAACGCATTAATGCCCGAATACTAATGGTCCAGTAGGCTATTAATAGATTTAGCCTCCAAGTTAGGTTATTTTAGAACGGTCTCATTAGCTTGCAGATTCATTTTGCTTATGTGACGAATTCAGATGACCAAAACAGATGAGCAAGAAACGTTCAGACAGCAGATTGACTTTGCATCAACATGCCTAGCGCCCTTTGAACCAACATAACTAGCGCCCTTTGAACCAACACAACTAGCTCCCTTTGAACTGACGACACTGGGCGACCTAAGAAAGCATGGTCTTAATACCACCATTAAATTTTGCTTGTTATTCTTGATTAGGACACTCGAACCAAGCGATAGGAAATAAGGAGGATATTTGAAGATTTCTTATGGATCACATCACCGTTGAAGTGGCACGGAGCACAGCGCTGCTTCATTTGATGTTGATGATGGAGGTTTGATCTCAGCTCTAATACGCGTCAGTACTGCCTTCAATAAGCTGAACGCTCACTTGTAAATCATGAGGAAATGAGTGATGATTTACACTAGGAAGTAAAGTTTTTAAGGTTAATACATTGTATGTAGACTTTCATAATTTTCTTGCTCAAGAAAAGACAGATTAAGCTTCACAGAAGTATTTCAATTCCAAAAAATTGAAACTATTGGCTACTTATCTTTTTTCACATCTGTCTAAGCTTTTATTATATAGTATCTCTCTATAGTATAAAATGAAAGCTGTCGTGCATCTTCTGCATATATAATACAGTGTATCTCCATCTCTCTCCCTCTCTATATCTCTATCTGTGAGTGTTCGTCTCATTACTTCCCATCTATTTCTGAAGAAAAATTATTAAACTAAAATCCGAATGGGTATACATACATGTATTATAAGCACTGTATTGTGGATGCCAAAAACGCCAGATTACTATAAAATATGACATTTTTCCGTCATTAGCCTTCTTCTCCTGTATGACCATGTTATCGGTAGATAAGATACAAAATGGAATTTCTGTATATATTTATGAAATATAGTCAGGTTCTGACAGTCCCACGGGTGAAACTGAAAAATGTATTTTGTTTCATAGATCCTTAATTTTATCACTTTTAATCGTGAAATTTTCTCGGGTACTATATGGCCCACGTTATCGGTAAATATGATACGGAATAGAAGTTCTGTATGCATATATTCAAGAAAAATATTAATTTGAAACACAATAATTCGTGATAAGTCAAGTCTAAACCGTGGAGTTTCCACGGGAACTATCTAGTTACGAAAATAATTCTCACAAATAGTAAGACAGCAAAAAATTTAAAATAAGAATGAAAAGTACAGAAGAAGAAACTTGAGCACCACGCGTGCACAACGCTCACATAAGATCTGTTTTGCTTCGAACGAGAGTATCAGTGCTACCCTCACTGAGGTCACACAGCCTTTGGTCAAATATTTTAGCGGACGTGGACGTACCTGGACATACTGATAAGGATTTGATGGATCGTGGTCGCTCAGAGCAATAATTACGGGGCAATCTTCCCACCCACACGATGACGCGTACATCTGATTCTGACTAGCCAAGGCCGACTCTAGAGACATTTCTTGTTATTTTAGCTACGGGTTCTTTACTGTATCTTCGACACGTTCGTCATGAACCACATGCACAAACGCAGCAGTGTGTGTTTCAAGTATAATCCACATTTTATCAAAACAGATGTGTTGTACGAATGTCGTGTACGTTTACGTTGGCATAACAGCCAATTTGATAAATTTTTTAACTTGCGAAGTTTAAAGCAAGAGCTGAATACGAATAGGTTCCTTTGACTCACACAAGCTTTGAATTTTGATTCAGACCACGCTGAGTGGTACTCCTACAAAAGACACCAGTGCAAAGGCTGGCATGATTGTTCTGTTATCTGCTGCACCCTGATGAACGTTCTAAATCTTGGGAGAAATCGAGTAGTTCGCGTTGCATTGCTCTCTTGTTCTGAAGTCCACAATCTGTGCCGTCAATCAAGTCCTGTCACCTTGAAGTCTGTGTGTGCAGGTATGCAACGTGCAGTGTCTTGCAGTCCGTCTTGGCATTCCAGCTTTCACAACAAGCTACGAATATTCGGAACAAATGTGGGAAGGCTGAAATAGGAAAAAAATTAGACCCGGCTTTTACATTTAACTTTGAATACACATAGATCCTGACAAATATCTACTATGGCGTCTCAAAAGTAATGTTTTCACTTGATCCAGCCAAAAATTTATTCTGTAGAATGGATTTCTCTTCTTCATTTAGAAATGTGAATATACAGTGTACACAGTGGATATCCAAATACACACATAAAACAGAAAAACAAATCAAAGGAGTTGTATTCATTCGATCAAATTTCAGACGACGTACATTGTTACATGATAAGACGTACAGTGTCACATGATAGTCACGTCACGACTCACACTGTTATATGAGGATAAATCGAGACGCACTTGTGCTTGACCTCTTACTAAATTGAAATCTATTTTTTTTAGATATTTACGCATTGCTATTTTCGATGCATATTCTATGCTGAGATATAAGCCATTTCACTACATTTTTTAATCATCGGTGAAAATCCTCTTCTTGGGGTTTATGAATTATGTAATCCTCTAAACCTTTCACACTAGCTGTTAAAAAAATTCGAAATTTACTCGACTAAAAATACAAATTTGCATTAAAATTTTACTCTGAATTTGCAAATTCTTTCCATGATACTTTTAAAACGACAATTGAGCACAGAAGCTTCCCATTGTCCGATAATTTCACAATAACCTTTTTCTGCCCCTACACTGGCTAGATGAAGTGCTCATGGAATGGAGCACTTCATGGCCTTTATTTATTCACAGCTTCTCCACAATGCCACATGGATCTTCCCCTCTCCTTAGATATTTATCACCTTACGTGTGGTTTCCTTTCAAAATAATCTCCATAGTATTCTTTACTGCTCACACTTGAATTTTGCATTATGTTTGGCTCTCCATTATCTGTTTCTTTACGCACATGTATAACCCAACGATGTCATTTAGTAACTCCACCATTGGTAAGTAATCAGTAATAGCATCATAATTTTTCTTCTTTACTTCTTTTAGAGCTTATCGCTCTTGGTTTCCCTTGTTCGTCATTTCAATTCGAAATTTTAATGAATTTCACTTTCCACCGAGCCATTACTGCTCCCTAAACTCTCGATCCCAACTCCCACATCCAGAACAGCCTCCTTTTCTTTACTGACGACTTCTACCTGAGGCCAGCCGCCCCCTGTTCTAGTTCCCACCCCCCTCTAGAACAACAGCCCCTGCAAAGCCTACGCTGGCCAGGGGATTTATTCGCGTCCTCAAATTACTGCAGGGAGCTGCACCTCCGAGACGCCGTATTCCTTATTAGGAACTGCCCTCTCAACACGTCCACTTCTGCAGCCTGTCAATTTTAGGTTGTCTGTGATCTTGTTTTCTTGCACGGTGCTTGAACAATGTTACTGGCGAATATTTTGTCTTCAAATAAAATCACCTTCACTCTATGTAAACCAGAGATGATAGGAAAGAGGGAAAAGAATTTTGCCGTTAATATTAGTGGGTAGAAGGTTTTCTGCGTCTCTCATCGGCGAAAAATAATACTTTGAATGAGTTTATCTTTAATGCCTTTTAGTGAAAGATAAAATAGGCCAATATAAAATTGTATGGACGTTTTAAGCATCCATTTCTGATGAATTAATCTTACATTAACGTCTCGTACAAGAATAGACATTTTCTTCCTTTGAATCCGATCTGGTTCTATAGAAACTAATTAAACTCAGGATGGTAGTAATAAAACATTTGTATAAAATTTAAATAAAAATTACGTCTTGCTCTCAAAACCAATGAGAAGCAAACACATATTTTTAACTCCCACGATCCTTTGTAGTAAAGAATAATATTAACTTAAATAGCATTTAAACTATAGTGGTATTCAACCCAAAAAAGTTATCACATAGTTCATATGTATAACTTTCTGTCCGAGCGTTAAAGTTGCAAGATTTTTAACCTCAGTAAACTTTCATTTCTGAAAAGCTTCCTATTTCTTCACAGTTGAAGTAAATAAGAAAAAACAATCGTTCTCAAAATTATTTGTTTACAGATGCAAAAGCAGTACTCGAATGTTGTGTACGACTGAATGTTCAGATGTCTCTGTAACAGGAAGAACAGACATAAGCAAGGAGGACTTTTAATACATTGACGTGGCTTGAATAATTTCTTCTGGTAATGGAGGAAAATTAAACTTAGATCGATCATTCCGACAGTTCATGAGAGTTAGTACTCATTACTTGCAATTTTGAAATCCAAAAATTGGTTTTGTCGCTATCAAAAGAATTTTTCTACTAAAACAGATACACAATTATTCAAAATATATCAACACATGGGCTAGTTTTAAAAAATATTACATTTTTCCATAACAGAATTCAATTGAAGGGTGGAAAGCACTAGTGGACTACTTGCATTTTTTCCCACAGGAGAAAATGCAAGTAGTCCACTAGTGCTGTCCACCCTTCATATAGTAAACTACTGGATCGTAATCGCCTCGGTCTGCGCTGTGTTAGCGACAGCACGGGAGTGGACTACTTGCATTTCTTCCCGTGGAAAATATATTATATTTACCATGGGAAAAAATGCAAGTCGTCCACTAGTGCTTTCCACCCTTCAATTGTTTTTCCCCTTAGTGCCTAGCGTATGGTGTGTTCCTGATCAGTTCATGGGTTCCATCCTGCTAAGTTTTAATAAAACTATTGCTTTGGAAGCAATAGATTGCTTTGGAAGCAATAGATTGCATTGGAAGCAATAGATTGCTTTGGAAGCAATAGATTGCTTTGAAAGCAATAGTTTGGAAGCAATAGTTTGGAAGCAATAGATTGCTTTGGAAGCAATAGTTTGGAAGCAATAGATTGCTTTGGAAGCAAGAACACTCGAAATCTTTTCTCGAATAATGGAAGGCATTTAATGTCTAATGTATGGGAAAATGTACAGCTAGATTATTATTTTATTATTGTATAATTTAATACTTTCGTCTCACAATGACATTTTTTAGTTCATTTCAGGGATCTAGGAAATTTATATTGTGATGTATGTATAAAAGGAGGCTCATTCCAAACTAATGCCTGCCGGAATGCCGAAAGCAAATTCAATGAACTTCTTATTCAAAATTGCCCATGGTTTCTTGTTTGAACAAAATAAAATGACTAGTTTTTTTAGATGTCACCAGCATCTTCATTAGGATCTTAGAACATTATTTAAATACACTTCTAACTTTCCAACGATTCGATTTTACATTACTATTGAGTCATGCAGTAGCTCACAAAAGATGTAAATTTGGCTGGTTTATGCAGTGTTTTTGAAGTTTTTAGACTGTTTTCACATTCTGCCTTGATCTGAACTGCTTAAGAAGCTCATTCCCCAAACAAATGCTTGCCATGAAGCCCTGACGCTGACCATCTTCATCGTTGCCTCCAGCGTCCAGCGGTGCTTTGCTACTCCAGTGTCCTTGACACGATGCTGGCCTCCCTTTATTTGTTCGGGCCAATTACGCTCGAATTTCAGCATTTCAGTGGTAATTTATGTAGGTTGCATGAACTGCATTCGAGTTTCACACACTGAGGGACGGCGTACGCTACGAATAGCTTGATGAAGTTTGTCTCGCACTAAGGAAATTCGTTCTCGATTCTGTAAAATGACTTCTATAATGATGTCATCAGGAGCAAATGCAGCCTTGATGCTCATGAGATCTTCAGTCGGTGGTTCGTTGCCTCTTAGCTTCGAGATCAAAGAATCTATCAAATCGAAAGAAAGAAAAATAATCCATTCTGTTGCTTCTTTTAGTAAGTATAGCAACACCCAGCTCTTAGTTTACCACAGTAATTATAGTTATGCACTGAAGTACAGATACGATAAACCAATGCTATTTCATATTGTTAAAATAGTTATTATCAAACAAAGATGAACACCCACAATCGTTTCATGATGTTATTAATAGTTACTGTAGAAAAAATACAAATAGTCACAGCTAGTTCAAAATGCGACTAATAGTTAGAGGGTGTCCCATAAATATTTACCCACTGAACGTTCATTATTGTTCAAAGTATACTCAATGTAGGGTGATGAAATTTAACCCACAGGTTTAAATGCAAATTATTAATATATCACAGCAATCAGATTTCAAAATGACCTCATTTTTCATGAACCATAAGCTCCAAACCACTGGTAACTGAGGGACTTGGACGCCGTTATACTCCATCCAAGTTATACTCCATTTCAAGTCCATCAAGTCTGAACTTGAGAGAGCCTACATGCTTGTATCCCGAAATCTGCTAAAATTATTTTGGCACCGCTGGTGGGTAAAATTCAATGAATGAAACGGAGCACCGTCCACAGTAAAGACGAAACGGTTTCCAAAACTTTCAGTGATCCAAGGTAATACTTTTTTAGCCAGCCTTTTATTGTAAACTCACAGTTTGCTACAAGAGGCGGCTTGCGACTGGAATTACCAGGTGTGATGCTTGAAAAAATTTAGTTGTAGTTTTAACATGATGTACAAAGAAAGTAATACATAAAATGGAAATTCATGTGTAAACTGCCAAAAATCTGGAATAATACAAAATACCTTTTTAATGTTTCAAAATTGTCTCGTGAGGAGAGAAAACAATTGCACAATTGCCGAAAGCGATCAGTTATGAGAGATATTAGAGAATGATGCAACAGTTTCACACAATGTTTCTTGTTTTCCACTGAATTATTGAATTGCCCAAAATTTCAATGAAGGCTTGTAGACGAAGGAATTTTCTGATGATTTCATTTGTATTTACGAATGAACGAAAACGTAAGTTATTCATTTACCTGCTACAGACAATCTGAATACTATATTATGTTTACTAAGAAGAAACTCAACGGAGATGACTCGACATTAAATGTTGTGTGAGACAATTTAAGCCTACAGTCAAAATTATATATTCGATGGTAGTTATAGTTTTGTAAACATTAATTTTTATCTGATTTGCAGTCAGTATGAATAAATACAGCAAAAGGAGCTCGATGGCGATCTCTGTTCTCATGGCCTTAGTCATGGCATCGATCCTGCCGTCAATGTGCCTCGCTTTAGACTGCAGGTGAGACCCATATTGTTATAATATCCACACTGTTATAATACCCACACTGTTATAATACTCACACTGTTATAATACCCACACTGTTATAATACTCACACTGTTATAATACCCACACTGTTATAATACTCTTCTTTTATCTTTAAATCCCCTGAAATCAAATGATGTCACAGCATTTCCAGTCGTAGACAGTCAATTGGGCCCAGACCGAGTGTAAAGTGTGTAGATACTCTCATTACCGAACAGTTAACAAAATATTACTTATTTTCAATTGAGTTTTGACAAACTGTTGAAAAATGTAATTAGTAAATACAAATTCTGTCCTAGAGATTTGGACATGGATATAAATATTTATCAAAATTTCGAGTTTATTATTCTTTTAGTATTTCCAGGCCAAAAACACAACAAACTGGACACATTCTGTTAATGTCAATGAGTGCGCACCTCCTTAAAATTGAATAAATACGTAAATGCACTAAGAAAACTCAGACAAAATTTGTAATAAGAGATTGGAAGGATAAAATTTTCCCTGCAGTTGTGAGTGGTTCACTGCAGCTCTAGTTGGCTTGTTTGCATCAGTGAAGGAGTTTTGTTCCCGTTTCAAGAAAGTATTTTCGCAGTTACTTCTTTTACAGTTTTTGCGCTCCGTCAAAACGTTTTCCTTTTTTTCGTTAAACTATAGCGCTCATATACGTACTGCATTTGAAAACATAAATATTCTCCTATTTTACCCGTCTGAACACATCCACCCACTATGAGAGAGTGTTCTTTATTCTCTGTTTTAGTTTCATACTTGTTTTGAGAGAGTGTATTTGTTGTAGGAGACACGTGTTCGCCCCACAATGTCGGGGCATCATCGCTAAGAGAGGAGGATGGACACGACAGTCGCTCGCTCTTCCTGCGGACTACAGGTCAGCTTCGTGATGCCGTGTTGTCTAAATCTAGCATTGACTTTTACTTTCGATCTAGTCTTTGCCAAATGAGTAATTCTTTAAAGTGCATAATTCATATATATTTCCTGAACAAACTCGTTTTGTGTTCTTTTATAATAGAATATATATGTATATATATATATATATATACATATATAGAGGTATATATATATATATATATATATATATATATATATATATGTATATATATGTATATAGATATATATATTCTATTTTATAAATATATATATATATATATATACCGCTGCCAAAAAGAAGAAGAATATTTATTAATATTCTTGTACATGATCACAACATAGACACACGAAAAATTATTGGTAATAGTTAACAATTTTATCGTCAGAGTCGAGAGAACATTAGTTATACAAGTACGTCAAAGAATAGCTTAGCCCATAACTCTGAGCCGTATTTGGTGATGCAAGTGTGAAGTTCTTGCAGATATTTCCGTATATTTCAGTGTATGCAACGACAATACGCCAACACCGTGAGACGAAAGTCTTGTAACGACCATGAAACGAAAGTACTGTAACCACCATGGGACGAAAGTCTTTAAGATCATGAGATGAAAGTACTGTATCACCATGAAACTTAAATACTTCAGCACCCATTAAACAGCAGTACTCAAACTCAACGTTACTTGCGTTTTGCAGCCCGAGCGCAGTCTGACTCTGCTGATACAACTGAAGTGAGGCAGACTCATCGTCTCACACGCTGTAACAACCACTCATCTAAGTAGAAAAACGGAGCGACTGACTTTTTATGTACTGCACTCCACTTTGCCTAATGCTCCTCATTGACATTTCCCCACGTTGATATGCTCACTTCGTGGCTCACATTGATATTGTACTCCATGTCCGTTTTCTCACGTTGAGGTTAGCCCACGTTGACACTGTCCACAATAAAATTGCCCTACATTCACATTACCTCCACAATAACATCGCCTCACATTGACATTATATCACGTTGGCATTGCCTCAACTGACGCTCGTGTTGCAGTAAAACCATGTCAGCAGCTGGTAGCTGGGCCAGCTCTGAGGCACGGAGACTTCGCAAACGTTATCTGGCCCAGGCCTGTTCTGTATTCAAACACCATGTAACAATATCGCAAAGCTCCTGAGAATTAAAATTAAATCCACTTTATCATAATACGCAGTACAGTATTACACATTCTAGTGCAAATGAACATGGCACAAGATCCGGTTTTCTATTCTTCAAGCTAACATCTTCAAATTAATGATGATGCTTCTAGTGACTGTTCCCATCCTCTGTAGTGTGAGTTGAGGTAGAGGCTTGTAGAGGTAGTAGATGATTTTTATGAAAGGGATTTTGCCAGGAAAAAGCAGGACGTTTATTTCCAGTTAACTAATAGTCGCTAGAAATAAGAGTACGGCAAAAGCATTCAAACACAGGTCTCCCGCATTGCAAGTAGGAGTAGAATGCCACTTCACCACTATGGGAAGACAAACTGGGATTAGGAGAGTACTCATCAAAACACCGGTGGTTGATCACATCTACGTGTCCGTAAAAACTTTAAGATAACTGAGATGTCGTTGACGATATAAAAAAGAAATGATGTACAATTGCCACCATCTAGTATTCTTTCTGAGCAGTGCCGTCGAGGCGCTGCCACAGCTGCTGGAAGGAGCCGCAGACGCAGATGACGACGTCTACAAAACGTATGAAGACCTGACGTACGAAGAGATGAGCCCAAACAAGAACGTAGGGGAGCTGACTGCAGAAGACGTCGAGCAGGAGCCCCTCGTGGACGGGGGGGAGATCTGGGTCTACCCCAGAGGGCAGATGACAAGGCTTGTTCAACAACGGCGGTTACAAAATGCTTTCCCTGTGGTAAGTAGCTTTAATTATTTTTTATATATGTATGTTTTCTTTGCATAGTCCTCCGTTAAAAATGGAGCCTTGAGAAAAATTTGAGCTTTCTCTTCGCAGCTGCAGCAGTCAACTCTTTATTTGTGTGAGTATGTCTTGATCTGAAAGCCACGTTGACTTTTATTCGGTTCTTAAAGTTTTTTAAAAGTTTGAATATAACTAAATACTATGATGATTTAAAGGTGAATTATCACCTGGATAACACACTATTGTGTTCACTATGGTTATTCCCATCTTTGCCTAGGTGAGAGTATTTATCTACCAAGGCTGGAGAGGTAAATAAGTAGCAGATTTTTCGCCAACCACGCAGACTCTTTCACATCAAATTCAGAAGATAGAAAAAGTGATGCTGTTGATACTGTCTTGGGTACGATAGCCTCGTGGCAAAAATAATTTCAGCCTTAAAACGTGAAAGGTGGCTTACATGGGCACCATTTATGTTTATACTAATTTGAATAGCACTTCTTTCAAGAACAGTATAAAAAAATTTTACGATTTATTGAGCACTCTAGATTACTTAATGTGTTTCCAGAGGGAAATGGAAAAAATTCAATGTTTTAAATATCATGTGTAAACAAACGGGATTCATTTCGAATTCAATTTTTCATACAAATACACAGACTCCATTTGAATTATTACGATAGTTTTTTGAAACTAATTTTAAACTCATGGAGCCACGCTGTTGTCTCGATGAGATACGAGATGGTGCCCTCCTCCAGGGAACAGTAGTGAAATAATACGAGCAATGTCCGTAGAGTTTTCTTGCTCTCATTACCTGGAAATAAAAAAGACTAGAATAAGGCAATAGACACACGCCGTTCGGTCCATGAGTCGCTACTCAAGTCCCAAGTGTAAAAATAAAGTCAAAAATAAATAATGTTTACCATTACTGCACGCTCAGCTGCTAAGCAGTGAAGGTTCACACACACTAAAACATGTTACCTGATTAAGGACAGAGTTAAGTAAAATTATTGATGCTGATTAAAAACTAAGAATTGTCCGCGATGCCTTGAAGAAATTATTTGTTGGAGGACCTGATCTTGCAGTGCAGTTTTAGCTTTATATTTCCCTGTGGTACGAAAGCGAAGTCATTATTTGCAGTGAAATCAATAGCAACGATAGAAAATGAGCAGCACTTGATATTGTGTGCTAATATCAGCATAAATAACTAATTAGTACAGCATTTCATATCGTACGTGCATAGAGTTACTGCAGCATATGATGTATATTCAGAATTGCTGAATCGTGTTTGCAGAATTTCTGTATCGTGTATACAGAATTGCCGTATGGTGTATACAGAGTTGCTGTATCGTGTATACAGAATTGCCGTATGGTGTATACAGAGTTGCTGTATCGTGTATACAGAATTGCCGTATGGTGTATACAGAGTTGCTGTATCGTGTATACAGAATTGCCGTATGGTGCATACAGAGTTGCTGTATCGTGTATACAAAGTTCCTGCATTATGTGACGTGTTCACTGTTCAAACAGCTTTATAATTCTATGAAATAGCCATAATATATATCATGGTTTAGGTCAGGTATCATCCACGTTTAATAAATCCATATTACTATTTGTTTCCTGATTAAAATTGCTTTACAATTTAGAAGTCACTTGATTATACGGTGACTCTTTATTTCACTATCGTGGTAGACAGATGGTATTAAGAGACCGTATAGATATTTGGTGTAGACTACATCTTTAACGAATACAATTCATGTGAACACAACGCCTAATACAAAAAATACTCATTTTTTGAATGTGCAGAAAGAAAGGTGGGGGAGACATCGACCGCATTTCGTTGAGACGACGCGCCCTGGAGGGCAGTTCCGCAAGCTGCTCGGCCGGAGTGAGGCCATTGTTCCTAAGAAATAATGTGGCACGGAGAAATGAGATAACAACCTTATAGTACATGAGATAACGAGCCTATGGTAAATGAGATAGCAACGGTATACTCAATGAGATTACAACCACATCATCAATGAGATAACAGCGGTTTAAAAAACGAGATAACAGCCGTACAGTAAATGAGATAAAGGCCATAAAATAAACGAGATAAGAAAAGTAGAGTCAATGAGAGAACAGCTGTATAGCCAATGAGATAACAACCGTATATTAAATGAGAAAACTGCCGTATGGGCTAAGATATAAGAGCTGTAGAGTGAATGTAATAAAGTTATAGAAACAGGATAACAACGCCTTATGGAATAAGATAACGTTTATATTTTATTCAAGTCATATAGGTTGTCGGACTCAAAAGATAAACGATAAATTAACCCGGCAATTTCTGAACATTTTACAAAATAAACCGGCAATTTTTTGCCAAGAAGTTCAGCCACGAACATAAATAACGGGAACAGTCACGTCAATATTTTTGATGTTCGATGTGTCAAACACGGAGAGAAAAAAGAAACATTCGTTCCTTTAGGACACATCAAAGTTAACGAAATGACTTTGCTTCGCCTAGAGCTGAAATATCCAGTACTAAAAAAAATTGATGAAGGAAATGTAATTCTCGAAATTTGCATTTAAATAAGAGATGGTACAAATTCACTCATTTTCTCAGCCTAACTTTTCAAATTAAAATTGTTTTTAGGTTGCAATTAAGGACGTTTTCGTGTTGAACGACTCAAATTATTACAATAAAAGGACAGAAACTAGCACAACAACAATATTATCATCGATATTACTGGTATTTCAAATATTTTTTTACCCTATAGTTATATTATTTTACACGTGAATATGAAGAAGCCTTCTTCTAATGCTTATGTCGTAGCCTAAACTCTGTATTCACTCAACTAAAGACACATCGTCAGGTAGACATACTTGTACATGACGAAGCATAAGAAAATCAGCATTCACGATCACTTGGTCAAAGACATGACACAGCCCCAGTTTAGCGTGGGGCTTCTAGGCTACAGTCCGTCGCACCTGCAATGAATTAAAATTTGTAGACACAACATCAGTTAGAACCCTAAAAAAACAATTAATTCGTACTGTCAAAAAAATACAGCTAAAAATGGGTGTCAATAATAATAATACGCAAAAAATCCAAAAAGTCTACGATCTCGCCCATATGGAGCACGATGTAGCGACTGTCAAACTGACGCTTTATTTTTCAAGTCAAAAATAATGTGCAATATTTTAGCTTACTGTACACTGGCTCAACTTGTGGAGTTGAACAACAATGATTTTCAACTGAATTATGTCGATATTACGCTTCCATTACTATTATTTATTTCATTATTACATATGTAAAAGCTGGGCTGTTTTAAAATGACACTTGAAAAATTTATCATGTTGCCCTTTTATTGAATTTGAACTCTGTTTCAATGAATAATTGACTAATGTAACAGAAATGTATTTTCATTACAAGAAATTTAGTTAAATAGAGTTTTATGTATTTTGTCAATCTTGCTGGCGTCAAATGTATTACATTCTTTAGATACATTTCAGTTATAAATTGAAAAATCCATTAATTGCAACGCTGTGCACGAAGTTTCATTGGAAGCTGACATCGCTTTAAAGATTATTTGAAAATGTTTCTCAACAGACTTCTTAACATAATTTCAAGTAAGATCTTCAAACAATCACGAAATGAGCGCTAAAGCTTCATTCATGCGTAATTAAAAGTATAAAAAACTACGCATAATAATTATTAATTTGAAATATCGCACTCTTGCATTGACGTGCGTTAGGGCCAGCAGCTGAGGTTTTAAGCTTCTGTGACAAGTTTTTATTTGGTTGGAGCTGTGCACCAGGTGCTGCAGTCCTAGCAACTCTAAGCCATATTTTGCGAGAGCAGGAAATTTCTAGTCTCTATTCGTATCCTTAAAGGTATATCCAAAGTTGATTAACGCTTTTCGTTTTTAAAACTGATCCAATCTCGATGAAAACAAAAGTTTTTTGCCAAGCTCTGCCGTGAAATAAATAGTGGAATTATGTATTAGTTCCGATACTATGATGGTTATATTCAACAAAATTTTGTACTCAATAATGGGTTTGAGTACTTCTAAATTTTACTCGAGACTACAAATGGAACGAGATACGTAGGAATTTAACATACAAAAACGTTAGTGAGTCGCTGTACGAATTTCAATGTAAAAAGCACGCAGATAATAGACATACTTGAAGTATGATATCTCACTTGAAATCATACTTTATTTGCAAAACTGGTGAGATACGTCCGCAAGAAGGGCTGTGAGAGTCATGCTTATGTGACTCATGGCATTGGTGATGATGCACTACCGAATTTTTTTGCTATTTATTTTAAATAGATTTATTGTATCTAGTTAAATTTATTCGAACAAACTGAAAGGATATTTGTCACATCACAGTTTCATTTTCACGAATTTGAGTTGATGAATTTATTTAAAGCCGAATTTAAAAAACTATTACAATTTTTCCTGCTCTGTTGAGATAAAATATAACTTTTGCCAACTCTTGATACATCAATATTGTTTATTGATGCCTCAAACGCATGTATTATTACTTTTGTACAAGACCCAATGCGTAGCATTACTTTCGTATTATTTGGAATCGATAGTGATGCTTCTCTACTGCTATGCTACGGGGCTTGGAGTTAGGCTCACGTAACAAGGAGACATTTTGCATATCGTGTTTGTTTTTGATATTTGTCGAGTGCATTTTTTTCATAATGTTTGCAGGCTGGCTACTTTACATCTAAGAAATATTTTTTAGCTGACGAACCAAATGAAGATTGTCATCAAATAAACATCAAAGTTCACGTAAAAACTGATATTTACTGCTGAAAGAATTCTCACCCGTGAAGCAATAAATATGACGGACAAAATTCATAAAATGAGTTAATCGTGCTTGAAATATGAAACTCCTTGAAAATAAAACAAATAAATTCTTAGTTTCTTTTTCAAATTCATCTCGCACACAAAAAAGTCTAATTAACTGAACATGTTCTCAAAACAGCAGTAAGAGTTTCAATCAGAAATTGAGTCACACCATCGACATAACTCTTATTAATAATGGTATTTATTACGAAGGTACCGTAATATCAGAAATTAGGTCACTCTGACGACAAAATACCTTTTAATAATGGTATTTATTAATCGTAATACTGCACTCTGCTTCAGGTCTTGAGGAGCTTTCCTAGTGGCTGGTCTGGTGATTATAGATAGGTAAAAATGCCCACATGTTCGATTTCGGGTAAGTAAGATTGCGGACAGGTTATATCGTGGATTAGGATAATTTGGAAAACTGAAAACTCCCAGTGCGAATAATACCTTAAGTGGTATTTAAAGTGGAGTCGTTAAAAGAATTCAATAGCATGTTTATTAAATAATTTTCACGAGAGATATTAGAGTTTGACATATGATCATCAGTTTTCTTTTTCCCTTGAACAGTTTTTTAAAGTTTAGAGAAAGGAAATTACTCGAATTCTCCAAAAATATCATCAAAAATAACGGTAAGGTTTATTACATAGTAGACTTCGGCTGCAAACTTCAAAGATTAAATAAAGTGACGAAAATACTAACATTTGTACTTGTAACCGAATTTAAGCCTCCTTCAATATTGTTAATCAACACAAAAAATAACTTACTCATGACATCACATTAAAAAGCTTCCCTAATAAATGTTGTTTCCGAGCATCACTTGAGTTTCTTTTGACCTTTCTGCCACCGGCGTTACGTGTTCATCATGGCAAATGCTAAACGCATCTTTCAGTCATATCTAGTCAGGTAGCGATCCCTGTCAGGGAAACCTGTTAGCAAGATTTGCCTAGTAGACCTGCCAGGCAGACACGTCAAGTATGCGCGTAAAGATTTATCAGCAAGGCGTGTCACGTAGACTTGTGAGTTGTAGCTCTTAGAAAGATCCACCATTTAGACCTACATATCATGTGACATGTCAGTTTAGACTTAGCTACTTATGCGAAGTTGCAGCACAGTCGTCAAAGTCGCTATAAGGATTTAATGATCACAACTCTGGACTCCCGTTGCCTACCGAAGCTGTAGCATTTACCTTATTTCAACAAGAAAATAATTTCTTCTAAGATGTTGATAAGAAAGGAATGTTTTTACGTACTCGTAAAATCAGTTCCTTTTATTTGCTCTCACTATTCTGCAGCTCAACAACTCTTTTGTATTGTATTTGAGGGCGCTTCAGTCATACGTACAGTTAATTGTGTTCATACATTACACACGAATAATAAAAGAAATTTTACAGACCTAATTGCACAGATATCGTGTAGACATAACTATAGAATCACAAGTGTACAGATATAATTACAAAGGCCTAATTTTACCTGAGCACTGCACAAACAAAGTTTTACTGACATTGTTCTGGCAAAACTGTGAAATCATCGAATTTACCTACTTAAAAATATACAAATGGAAATTTTATAGCTTAAAAATTGAAATTTGACTTATAATTGGGTGAATTAATACGTGAAGTCTTTTATTCTTGAATATTTCGTTGGTAAACTTTGAGAGCTCAAATAGTTCCATAAATGAGTGTTTTCCACATTCATCAATTTTTAAATGATTAACACACAAAGAAAGTTTTCTATTCGTGAGAGCAACAAAACTCTTGAAATTCATTGAAAAAATCTTCATCACAAAAATTTTTACAATTAAATATATACTGAGGATCATTTTTTTACGTGTTACTGTATATTTTCAATCTGATGATTCAGTAGTGAACCCCCAATTTTTTTCGAGAAACTTGTTGAATTATCTGGCTGACTTAGCGCCGCAAAAAAAAGCGCTGGCACACGGCACTGTGCTCGTCTTTGCGCTCGAAAACAATTACGTGAACAGGTGAACTCATTTTTGACAGTCAAAACATCCAAGAATAAACCCAGCTTCTGAGACCACTGAGCTTTAGGTTCATAAGTCTGTTAAATTATAATGATTGAGAAGACAAGTTTTGACAGTCTTGCTGAAGCTCATCATCTGAGTGCAGTATTCTTCTAATAACCTCGAGAGTTAATAAAAATGAGTTTCCCAGAAACTGATACTTCATTTGTTTGATGCAATCTGAAACAAATGAGTTTGACATAGCTTTAGTGACCACATCTGCAGTAGAGAAGAATCAATAATGTTAATCTAGCAATAATAAAATCCTCGAGGTTCCTGGGTAGTCACATGAGGTAGTAAAGTTGATTGTGATAAGTAATTAATTAGTAATTACTTGAATTATTTTTGTTAGGGGAAAAAAGCAGCCCAAGGATTTTCTGAAAATAAAACAAATGAAAGAAAAATAATTCACTTCCAAAAGAGTTGACTTTTTAAATTTCAATTTAATTTCGATAAATTTTCACAGCCAACTTATGAACTAGTTTCTTTTCAAAAGCTGGTTGACTTGAACCTGAACCTATAACAGAAAAGCACATTAAATTTAACCAAGTTCTCTACAACTCAACATGCTCAGCATCAAACCGAACTCTACTGCTACACAAAATAAAGAAAGGCCATGGATAAACAATCTCTAGATAACGAGTTACAGTACAATCGACACAGGTCGGCTAAGAGCACTGGATTATTTTACATGAGCCATAGAAGAAAATCTTGCAGCTTATGACATCACAGTACTCAAAACAAACCCCCACAAAGCCATGAAAAGCAGATCCAATAATAAAACGCCTTAGTTAAAAAATACGTCAGAATTCAGAATTTAAATCCGATAAAGAAAAGATATGAAGGGTAATAAAAAATATAACGATCTCTGATATATATTATACATTAGGGGTCGAATCAAACTCTCCGGGTGATCGTGTTACACATTTCTATACAAAACGCTTTATAAAACAGACCGACAGAGAGTAGATGACACCATCAATGTTCAGCAGTCATGACACAGAAGGAAACAATGATAAGCTCGGAGGTAGAACGGAATCCTCCAATTGGACTGTGCAAGACAATGCTAATACACTTGCCGCAAAATGGACAAATAAACGTTGCAGAGCGTACAATCGCTGATGTACGAGCGAAAAAATGCTAGGCCTAAATTAAGGAATAAAAATGGAAGTTAGGCTCTAATGCTCACGTGAAGGTGGTAGGTTTTACTCCAACCACGAGGCAAATTTTTTAGTTTCACTCAAAAGTAGTGTAAAAATGTAGTTGTGATGTAGAACTTAAAGTTTAACTCTAACTTCTAGATAAGGATGATAGAATCTAACTTGAGTCTTAGATGTGAATGATCAGTTCTAACTGTGTTGTAAGATTGGTAATAAACTGGTCTTTTATTTTTGTAATAATGAAATTATGATAAGACTTCCTCCGTTCGCCTAATGGTGTCCCCATGAATAAAAAGTTTTTTTGTAAAAGTAACATTCACGGACTTTGCTAATCTTAATGTCAAAAAAGTAACGCAACGCTAAAAACTAATGAATAAATTATTAACTAAGATCTACATGTAGGGTTTCGCCACTAGGACGGCTACACTCCTCAAGATATCAAGTGACAGTAAGTATCTTGAGAGGCCAAATATTAACACAAAGAAAACTAAAGATACTTTGCATGAGTTCTTTCACACGCTGCATCGGCCAACCCAACGACAGTGAAGAGAAAACTTAAACACAACGACTACTGATTACATAACTAAACTGACAACAAACTCTTGCAACACGCTGCACTAATTCCGAAGCTAGGAGCACATATCGAAAACACGATAATCCATCAGATATTTTGACCAGGACAGACACAATTATTTCAAATTCTATCAATGTATCGAAAGCTTGAACGCATGGCGAGCATCACGACCAGCGTAGGAATAAACAATCACAAGTCTCGTTATCTCACGCCACCTTGTAATGATGAGCGATCTGCTCGCTTCAAGAACATAGACTCAAATTATATGCACATTAGGCAGCAGATCCTAATCGTGCGTAATGTTGAATTAAAATTAAACTAGGAATATATTTTGCCTTTCGATGCAGGAGACTCTGTGGTATCACTAGGTGATTCGTACTTTGATTTGCATTCAAGAATAAAAAGTGAATGCTGAGGATCCTTTCGTCGGCAGCAGCCCTACACCAATATTAATAAAGAAAAGCATCTATAAATGATTGATACAAAAGGAGACTTTCAAGGCTCTCGTATTCTCTGTGAAAAAGACCTCAGCAGTGCGTTTTTCGACGGGACGTTGAAACTGAACGGAGGTGTTCAGAGGTTCACTGCAATACGATCTTGCCCGCATTGTAGGCGTCATGAGTAACTAGTCTTACTATAAATACAAGGCGCGTTTTGCTGAATTTCTATAGAACGTAGCTTACGGCAAGTATGGAAAAGAACGTGGAGAAGAATCTCAGTTCACTTGCCCCAGACCTCGCCACACAATGTCACAGTAGCAAGCAGACAACGGTGTTGCGTTAGTGTAATACGAGTCTTTCAGGCATCAACCATCTAAAGTTGCAGACCTATCCCCTCCTGAGCCTCAGCCCAACGCGTGGAAAGTGAACGCCCCAACATCTAGTGGCGAGGATAGACGCTATCAGCGGCATGTCTAACAAGTGGTTGTAAAAATAAAAAGCGCGTGAGGCCCCAAAAATAACTCATCAAAGAAGAGATCCTGCACACTGAGTTTACAACACCTCGTTTCTGTGATACAGAAGCCTCGATGTTACAAACAAATGACTTCGTGAGAATTATATTCAACAAAACGCCGCGCTACCACTAATCTAAACAACACAACGTCAACTGAATCTGACAATTAAATGAAGTACAAAGCATGACATCAGACCAAGAATTCTTAGGTGCCATCGCCACCCTCTTGCTCCTGACCCACTCTCTACACCACTGGGAAGAATTCTATTTGTATAAATTTCGCAGAAGTATGTGATGTGGCGGGCTAGTAGAAAAACGAGGAAAAGAGCAAATATCATTTAAAAGAAAGAATTTATATTATGAGAAATCAGAACAAAGTCACAAACACGTTAGCTTTCTTCTCCTAAGGAGTAAATAAGAAAGCAAGCAAGTACATAACCATCAGTACAGAAAGTGGTAATGTTTTCTAAAATGCAGGGACTCCTTGTGCGGAGAGACAAACCTTAAACCACGTAACGAAGCGAATTCAACGACTGTAAAAGCAAATAAAATGAAAAAGACACCACAGCAACACGGCCACCACTAAATGTTGCAATGAAGCTTCTTGAATGTTTCCTAGCTAGCTTCGGTCACATCAAAAGTGTATGAGTTGAGGGAAGTCATATTTGAGCTAACCATTCCTACCAAGCTGTGTTCCATAGGTGTGTTACGCTCAGCTGCATGCCGAGGTTGATAAAATCAATCTGATTGTTCTCTCTTGAATGTAGAAGACGGTTGCATGTATAACAATGAATTGCCCTCTGTAACACCTCCGGTGGTAGAGGTTAAATATTTTATCAACAAAATATGCTTCATTGACATTTGACGAAGGCAAACTTCATACACAATACCGAGTGGAGATATGAAGAGTGGAGATTTTATCTTTTGTTTAAGGAGCATAATAATGGTCTCAAACTTATTCGGTGGATCACACGGTGACGCAGTGATAACTCCAGAAACGTGTGGCACACGTGACTGGACCCACAAGGCACACTAAACAGTACACAATGTAATACGACACAGGAGACGATATAAGGCACTGAGCACACGTGTTCCTACATCAATAGCACAGTACAACTAACATATCACATTCGCGAACATGCGATTCTCTCACAGAGCGCTGCACCAACCGCTAAAGAGTTCACCACTAAAACAATATATACACACATATTTGTACAAAACGGTATATAGGGCTACATCCTTCTAGTAAATGGGCGTCACTTCTGCTTATCTACAGCTGGTTTCGTAGAGTACATAAGATGCAATAAAGACCTATCCAGCTAATTGGACTCTGCCTCTGCATCTGCCTCCTTCTTCATGACTGTCGCTCACACGTCATGCCTGTAATTCTGACTGGCACTAGTCAAACACAGGCCACAAGGAGCACACGGCAATCAAATGAAGCCAAGCAGCTGTAGTGGACTCTTCACAAAGCACGCTCGGGAGCAGCTGCAGTGATAGCGGAGTGCATGGACATCTAGCGCCCTAGAACGTCACAAGGGAGAGCTTTGTGTTCACGTCACAAACAACGTAGCGCCAGCAAACCAACATACTACGGAGGAAGATACAATCTATTCTACATTCGACGGAGGTTAATGTGAAGTAGGAGCGTGTTCAACGTTGCGTGTTCCTTGGATCCTTGAAGGCGGTCAACTATTGGTTATCAAATATAACGGAAATCTTCTGGCTACAGGAAATACCTTTTGCTTCGACCACAATTTTCCATAGCAGTAAAGCTAGCACATGTGACGAGAGAACAACCACACTCATTGTAAGCAATGCACATTTTCGGTAGTAGGTTCAACCTTCACGGCATGCTAGCTCGCAGCACATCAATAAGAAATCAACGGCCCACAAATACAGAAAACAAAGTAGGACTGAAGATTCGCAACCATCATCCGCAGAGCAAACTCCTAATAATCCGTTTAAGAGAAGAGTTCCATTCTCAAGAGCACTACCGTCTTCCGTACTTTTTAAATCATGCTATTCCAACATGAAAACTGTTGCTGAACATTAATTTGCTTGTGTTTAGTTCGGTAAGAACTCGAGTACGATTTTTTCCTTACACATAAATTAACATCAAAGTTCATCTGGTCAGCATGAAACAACCACGGAAACTTTTTTTAGGATGTAGAATAGCTACCATAATCGTTAGATGAACAGAACGAATTAGTTACTAAGCTGTCTCAAAATACTGTCAGTATACAAAAAGTGGAACGAGATCCCTACGTTAATATGTTCATTCTCAGTGCATACTTGCACCTCTCAGAGCTTCACTCTGAATAGGATCCTTTGTGAAATCCTCGTCAGTTGATGTGACACGTAAAGCATACGAGACCTGAGAAAACAAGGAAAGTACACAAAGCCGGTCAATCTCCTACTGAAATGCGCATTTATGCTTAGATTTACGGTAAGTTGTACAAACAAGGAACTACATTCCCTCGATATCATACGAAGAAGAATAGTTCATATTCCTAAAGAATACTAACGGGAAGATTAACGTTTGAAAAACACCAGTAGCGAACGTTTACTTCTTTCATTGTACGTCCCTTGAGGTACATATATCATTACAAACGTAGTACTGCAAAGGGGATTCAGAAAATAATCCATTCTTATGAGTAAATCGATGTGTAAATACAAAGGCAAAACTGACCAATTCCAGTTCAGAAGGGCTTCACAGAAAGACCTCAATGCTTAAAGGAGTTCAGAAATTTTATATTGATTTGCAGCCAAAAGTAGCTCGACACAGCACTAAAACTCATATCAGAGGCACAACAAATTACCAAATAATTTATTTTCCACGTTTAAATTTAACAAATAATCGAAAAACCAACGTTGTTAAACAGATGATTATAATCTAATAACAATAATAACGAAAGAACGTCTCATTCCTTCTCACACATTTAAAGAGGTAAGTACAGTAATACAGTATTATAGTGTTACTGATAAGACCAATAAATGAAGAGAATACAAGAACAAAAACTAATACAGTAGCTAAAACATGAAATTTAAATTGATAAGAATTAGTAACCCTGCCAGTAAATCGACTAGCTGAGTAAAAATGTCTCTTCGGCAAACCAAAACGTGGAAAGAATTTTCTATTACAATAACATACAAAAATTTACGACTCAATATGAATATTTGCAATAATAAAGACCTCTTTTTTGGATACAATTCTACACTCTGTTGAGGCTATCACAGCTCACTACACTTGAGCTATACGGACGTGGTGAAAGATACACATGGAGTCAGAGCGATGTGTCTTCACACAACACTTCAGTGGCCATGAATCCATTGTCAGAAGTATTCTCGCTTCAAGATCAGACAGTCTACACCACTGCTTTTAATTTTCTTGGGAAGCAGGACCGAATATAGAATAATATACTACTGTAATTGATAGCATAACAACGGTCATCTTTCATAGCCAGATGAGTGTCTCGATTTGACATTGAAATATCAGGAATGGGGACAGTACACAAACAATATAATGAGGGATGGAAATTAGACGTAGAAATTGAACAACAAAAATCACTGACATAAATGGAAGTAAGAGTTGAGAGTAAAGGGTAAATTAAAGGCAAAAAGTTAGTGAAAAAACGGAGTCTGCTGCAGATTGGTGTCGGCAGTCTGTTAGGCTAAATAGAAGTTACTACTAAAAGAAAGCCCTAAGATAGTACAGCCTAAAACGGAGTTCATCGCAATGCAACTAAAAGTTAGCGAGAAAAAACCAAGGGATGTCACGGTAAACTGCAAAACACGAATGAGCTTTGGAAGAATCGAGCACTCGTGTGTCCACTATGATAGTGATAGAGACAAAAGTACCAATTCATACATGGTAGTAGGGACGCAAGTATGGCTGCTGTCGTCGTTAGTGATGTATAATAGAAGAGAAATCTCCTCAAACAATTTAGCATGGCTAAGTAAAAAGAACAAATAAACAGATAATAAAGGTCTAATTTAGAGCAAAATGGCGGGCACCTACCAGGCTCATCGAAGTAAGAAGCAAGCAGCCAGTGAGCGCAGCGTTCTCAATAAGTACGGTAAACTTAATTATAAGTGAAATTCAAACTCAAAATTTAAATAACCTCTTTTGATTGAGAATTTTGAGAATGCAATTGTTGGAACAAGACATCATTCTCGACGGCAAGCAACAAGCAAGTGTTAGTGAAGTGAATACAAGAGTAGGAGTTTACAAGAGACTAAGTCGCATCTCTCCACCAAGACCTGTGAAGAAAGATGCTAGCTAGCAGAAACTAAGCAATCTCTTGGTAAGGATCTGAGAGATAGAACAAAATCTTAGCAAAATAGATAAAGCCCCAAATGGCGAGAATGAGGCCATGAAAGATATTCAATTCTAGAAAATTAAACTTCATATTTGTTGTTATTCCGACGGTTTATAAAACCTTTTCAAGTAAACGATAGAGTAAGCATCAGCAAGGAATGAAAAAACGTCTGTTGCAACAATGGCTCCCCAACCGCTAGTACCAAAAAATGCCAGCGTCTTCAAGCTTCAATAAAGAACGTTACGCTAGTGTTGGGGCAACCATCCTCCAAAATAACGAACAAAATATGCAATTCATAGGATGGCCAGTACCGTGAGAGCGTTTATGCGGGATTGAAGACGACTTAAATGCACGGTCAGAAGATGGAACCTCCAAATAGCATCACTCTACTCATTCATGTAGGGTTAACTACGACCCTAATTGGATTTCAGAACAAAGATATTGATTTTAGTTGGTTATATTGTTTCAAAAAAATGTTTATGCACGGCGAAAGAGAACCATGAATAAATTATGATAGGAAAAAGATACTGTTGAGTTTTACAAGTTCCAAAAGAGCATGTGTGAATACACAGTAAATAATAGCACAGAAGAAGGATCAGCGAAGAGAGATGGCGCTGAGGGAAGGAAACTCGGCCTTGTCGTGGGTGTCGAGATGATGCTGCAGATCATCAGAGCGCACCACCTGCCTACACTTGCTGCACTCGTTCAGCTCCAACTCGTCATCACCGTTCGCTTTCTCGTCCGTCACTTTGTATGCTTTGAAAACCGCCTGAAAAAGTGGTATTATCTAAAACATTTCTTCTCAAGCGCCAAAAAATTGATGTTAGAATCATAAAAGAAAAATACTTTCATGCGCTTTAAATAGTTTTTACTTTTACCTAATGCGATACTGCAACGCTAGCTCAAGAAATTTATTGTGTGATGCATCATTACTCATGAGTGAGAAAGAAAACAAAAACGAAAGTAGCCAACCTAAAAATATTAATTAAATCTTTAACAGATTCCTGCAATTGGTGCTGCTCACTATGCGATAGGCACTTCACAACACCCACCACACGCACTACATTGTGATGCCAAGATACATAATAGACGCAATAATTTATATATAATATATAAATAAGCCTAACTTTTCTCAAATAATCCTTCGAACATAACATAGGTTTCCCTTTGGCAAACTGGTAGAACTGGCGTTTACCCTTTAAAAATAAGTGCTATCCGGTAATAAAATTAAAGATACCCTAGATGCCTGAGAGTCAGTTCAGACTGCAAGACGGCATGCCATGTAGAATGTTTTCATCTTTAGAATTTATTCAACTTTCAAGACGAGTTTATGAGCTAAAATTAGAGTTCTACTACTCAAAATTTCCACATGAATAAATGAGGCAAAGTTGGGCTGGGAATACTTTTATGAAATAATAATGACAATAACAATACTTATAAAATAATAGTGGAGTAATTCACGAGCAACAATAGAACAATTTTCGTCATAAGAAAAGGCATTTGGTTATTGAGTCTGTAGGTTACTGATCAGTTTAAGTTCCACAGAAAGAGCTAATTCATTTTACTTGAAAAGAAAACTTCACAGTAAGAATACGTTTGATCGCAGTTCAACTTCATCAGGCCAACGTTGAATTACAAAAAAAATTCTACAGGATAGCATAATGAAGAAAATTGTTCTTTCAAAAGCTTAAGAGAACTGGAAAGTGCCAGGTTTTACAGGGAGCGGCAACATAACTTCCGTTTTTCAAAGCGCTTTGCTTTGAAAAAAAGGAAGTTATGTTGCCGCTCCCTGTACTTTGCTCGCATTCCTTTGTGAGCAATTTAAAGGTGTGAGAGGCCCATCAAGCTGACCTGCTGCATGCTGATGTCAGGCAGGAGGCCGAGCAGCTCGGGTAGGATGGAGAGCAGCGTGTTCTTGCCCATGAGCTGCCTGCACTGCTGGTAGTAGGCATGTCCTTCCAGTGATCCGTTGCGCAGGTTAACTGCTAGCGTCTTGAATCTGTCAACGCGCAGAGCAGTAACAGATACTCCCTCTCATTGGAAACAATTCGTACACAGTCAGAAAAATATTCTGGCATTAATATTCCGGAAAACAAAGGGAACTTAATTCTTTATCTTTGTTTCTTGCCCCTTTTTAATGTATAATGTTTAACGTTGGGAGTAAAAATTATCAGCTAAATTCTAAGATTTTTTCTCTCCCCACTAACTGCTTCCGACCAGAGAGAGCATGAATTGGGGAATAGGTACGGCTAAGAATTAGAAAATAGGCAGAACAGTTAGAGCTAAGAATCAGTAACCTGATAAAATCGTTAAAAGAAGGAATCAAGGATTAGACAGAACCGTGCAATGATCTTGTAAACATGTGGAAGAGTTTAAGAAACAAAGTGAAAACATACATGGTGATCAAAATGTAAAACCAGAAAAAAGCTAAATCAAGTTACAATGAAACAGCTTGAAGTTGAATTGAACAA
Organism: Trinorchestia longiramus; assembly: GCA_006783055.1. NCBI lineage: Eukaryota > Metazoa > Arthropoda > Malacostraca > Amphipoda > Talitridae > Trinorchestia > Trinorchestia longiramus. The sequence continues at coordinate 99,989 of VCRD01001888.1, forward strand.
TATATATCACTAATATATAAAACACAAGTTAGAAAGAGTCATCTCTAAATCAAGTCAGCCAGAGATTCCAATAGGTCCACATACGTCAATAAAGAGATGTGTAATACAGTGTGTTGTAAATAAATGTACTATCTTCTTAGTGATCATTGTTAATATATTTTTTATTTGAGTGATTTTTATACTAGATAAAAGTCTAAACGGCCTAATTAAACAAATTACTCACGCTACCAGGCACCACCGTGGCATGCTGTTATTCTACTTGAATAATCAAACTCATTTTCTTCTTCATTTTAATTAAAATAAATTTAAAAAGGTTTTATAATGGCAACCATATGAGCAACAACTTACTGTTTGAACTGATCCGTGTTTCCTCCGCAGTGATTAGAGATAGTCTTGATGAGCAATTGATTCCTTTGCTCGAAGTCTTGTGGTGGGATAAATTTGAAGTTCTTGCCCTTATCTTTCTTGCCTTTGGAGGTACTGACGGCTTTAGTGGAGCCTGTTCTCGTCTCATCTGGTGAGATGTGGAAAGATTCGCCATAACTATTGTGAAAAGTCATGTTCGTGTTGGAAAAGCTACCAGTCTCAGCTTTGGAAGATTTGTTGGGAGCAGTTTTCTTTGATGTTACACTCGCCCAACCATCTCCGTTTCTTTCAGAGCTGTTTGAGTTTGCTTTTTTCTTGCTGTTAGAATTACTGCTATGACTATTAATACTACCTCCTAATGTAGGGAAATCTCCACGGGAGTTGAACTTAGGCACGGGGGCCTTCAAAGAGCCTATTTTTAATTCAGATTTTTTCCTAGCTTCAAACGCATCTGCAGGTAAAACTTTCATATTAGAAGACGCTTCAGGAACTTTTGAAACATGATTATACACATCGTAATCATTTCGGGAATGGGCATATGTGATGCCTAAATTTGGTTCTTCGTCTTCATCTTCATCGCTGGCATCAAAAACGTTTCCAAGTCTTAATGGGCGTTTCTTTGTTTGCGTCGTGCCGTTGGTTGAGGCAGATGAAGGTGCCACTGAGTTTTTCTTCTTCTTGCTGTTATTACTATTATTATTATTATTATTAGTCTTCGCGGAAGATGCAGAGGACTCTGGAGCTACAGGTGGAGGCTTAGCAGCAGAAGCAGCAGGGACGTATTCCGTAGTCTTGGTCCAGGAATTATTGACCGGTACCGTCACTTTGGATATTCCGTGGTAATTTTTCATGCCAGCATCTTTAGTGTCAGAACCGAGCGAGGGAAAATCATTGCTGCTCGGCGGTTTCTGAAAGCCGTTTGACTTGGTCTCTTTAGCTCTGACGGAGGACGTGACTTTAGTTGATGAAATATTTGAAGACAGAGGAGCATTTCTCGTGGTTTGAGTAGGAACAGCGTTTGCTACGCTGAAGGGATCTGCTCCAAATGTGGCCATCAGCGACCGCGACGGTTGACGCAGTGAAGGAAAGTCCTCAGATGAGTTGTCTTTGTTTCCTCCACCAAAATTATTCTTGTTTGATTTAGACTTGAGCGTAATGTTGCCAGCCTTAGACGACACAACATTAGCAGCCGATTGAGAGGCATTTTTACTAGCTCCCTTCGATGGTTTTTGCTCTGCAGCTCCACTCGAGCGACTGTACTGAATAGACACAGCCCCTCTCTGGCCACCCCCTCTGCTAGAGCTGTCGTTGACGCCTCCCTTCTTAGCGTTGACTTTGAAATGCACGCTGGTGGTGGCGTTGTTCTGCGCAGAGCCGCCACGAGTAGGAGCCTGAGCCAGTGGGTTACCGAGGGCAGGGAACTCCTCTTCCATACTTGCCACGTTACCGCGACTTGCCCTCAACGTAAAGGAGCGGCCAGACTGCACCCTGGGCACCTCCACAGTCTGGTTGCCTGCACATTAACAATAAAATTGCAAGAACTCATAATGGTTCACATACTGCATTTGCCACAAACATAAAGCATTACTACAACACTAAATAAGTCCCACCCTAATTGTAACGCAGCAGATATGAATGTCTTCAAATTAGTTGAGTGCAACACGCACTGCACACACGCATCGCAGCCGTACCGAGAGTAGGAAAGTCCTGGACGCAGTTGATGTCAATGGAGTGCTGTGGTGGGGGAGGAGGGGGCAGCTCCTCAACAGGTGAGTCGTCCCAGCCTCCACGACTGTAACACCAAAGTACACTCAAAGTGTTCTGTCCAACGCTAGGGTAGGTATGGATATCGACACACATAATGCACACTACATACCAAAACTTGCTGTTTTCTACACTGGAGCACAACGGCCAAGACATGTTCAATATTGGTCACAATAATCGCTACAGATGCAACTCAGACCGCCTACAAATGCCTGACATAACTGCAGCTTCATATCATTCCATAGTTTGTCTTACGATCTTGTACTTGCATAGAGCTAAGACGGATACTCAGATGAATTAAGCCAGTTTGATGCAGACAGATTAGAAGTTTATTTTGGTAGCTGATTACACAAATGATATATTAATATCAAAATGATTTAGATATAAATTAAGTTCTAGATAAACTTTTAATACTAGAAAATGTATTTCTTGGTTACACAAATCCTCTTTTGAATAAGTAAGCAAATAATAGGCCACACCCAAACCATGCTTTGGTGATTGGAAATTAAAAACGAGGCACGGAATCACGACATGCATACATTTACATAACTCCATTCAATAGTAAAACATGGAAGGAACAAAAAGTTTAGGAGCTTTGATCCCACACATACAAGAAATGCTCAAAAATATTTCACTGAGAATCTGTTTGCAACCGCATGCGCCACACAATTTGCACAAAATAAACATGAAAACTTTCTTCAACAATAATAAGAAGAAAACTAATTTTTAAGACAATGACGGCCAACAACATCGCAGGTGAATCGAAGATAAGAAAGAAAAAACAATAGAAAGAATGAAAGAAACTATTTCATTCAGATATACATGATATATAGAATGGATTCTCAATTCTTTATGCTAACATCTTCACTTGTAATTATGCTCTCAGCATAAAACACATCAAAACTTACCCCATCCGACCCCTACCACCCCCTCTGCCCCGTCCCCCGCGCCCCCTATCGTCCCTGTGTACGAGGGAGGGAGCATGGTTCACAGTAAACTCTATGTCGACGGTACGAGCCTGGCGTGCTGCTCGCTTGTTGTCTGCGTGGTTGTCCAGGAAATGACCTGCAATGAAGGGCCTCATTACGGTGCTGTATTCTTAACCACATCACTACCAGCATTGTACCATCTGCATTCTGAATCCATGTTACCCTTGGTATTCTAAACCCATAATATTAGCAAATACACAATAAAATGTAAAATATCACCACATTACAACCAGCATTCTTAATTCAAAAAACACATCGTAGTAGTGCAAATCTAAATACCTTTTCGGTGCACCTATGAAGCTCACCTTGAAGGTCAATTTTATCCCTAAAGACGGAAGTAAACTGCTCATTTTTGCAGTCTCCTTCCTCGCAAAGAAAATGGCTGCGACGGAAGTGCTGCCGGAGAGCGGGGTAGTCACTGTGAAATGAGTCACATGAAAATGCAGCAATAGTGAACTGTTGTACTCTAGTAGGTGATGAACCCATATGCACTCATGAGTACAGCAAGTATATTGATGGGCAAGTTCCCACTCATGAACTTGGTAGAACAAAAATAAATGAACTTGGATAATGAAAAGAGCAAAGGTAATGCACATTTACAGAAATCCTATTACAGATAAAGCAATGCAATTAAATTAGGGCTAACTAACTAAAGAGTCCATATATTATAATTTAGTACAAATGTACTGACAGCATTAACTGTCTTTTGGCCTGTTTAAATTGGCAGATTTTTTCTGATACTTTCATCAATCATGAACACTTGCTCCCTACCAAGTATAGTCTCAAAATTTCAGTTCACATTAGGTATTTTTCAGGATGCAATGATATTTTTACCTATTTCTAATTTTACTCCATTTATTAGCAATTAAATTTTTATTCAAAAATTATAATTGAAACTGTCAAATTCAATTTAACTGAAACTGTGCCATTTCATGAAACTGTTAAATCAACTTATGGTACATCCAAATTTGTTAGTGGCAATCCAGTACAAGAAAGCACTAGACTTGCCCTTTTATGGTGGCAATTATCACAAAAACAAACAAAACAGAAAAAGTTAAAGAAAAAACTAACACAAGAGAAGAAATAAAATTTTGCAAGCTAATGTGAACTCACTCATAGTACTGATGAAGGCCATCAGCATCACAGAAATGACAGTAGAAATGATCTTTCCTTAGATGTCGGAAGAGCTCATCGCTGTCCAAGTATCTCGTGTCGCAGAACTCGCAGAGAGGATGCCCTCGGTGGCTGGTGTCATCAGGATCACCCTTGCGTCTGTGCTGTGCCAGCTCAGGGCGAGTGTAAGCCCGCCGCTCTCGAGTGAAGATCTCAACACAAAGCAAGATTCAGATTATTTTTCAGCAGGCAAGAACCTCACCACATGCACTGACTGTTGAAATTACTAAAATAAATAAGTTGCCAACTATAGATTATAGGCTATAATTAAAGGATTACAATTGGGATGACAAAACACCCAATAGGACTAATACAGGGTTAATGATATAAGCAAGTATGAATAAGATCTAAAATAGCAATACCAAGCTGGCATCAGGAGTTACCTTCAGAAAAAAAACGCAGAGGTCACAGTAGTATCGCTGATGCTGCTGACTAACATGAGACTTGAGCTCCTCAAAATTTTTGAACACTCGTTGTTCTCTGCAAACAGGACATGGGTGCTCCAGGAGAGTGTCATACGCAAGCATCTCTTTGTCACTCTCAAAGAAAATGGCATAACGACGCTCGCAGCTCATGTTGCGGGTGTTCAGATTGCGAAAAGGCGCCAAGTTTTTCTTTGAGATGAATACAACCTGTAAAAATAGGAAACCATATTAAGAAAGAGAAGTGTCATAATGAATATCTGAAATATATATTGCACAACATGATAATACTCACAGTGAGCTAGCAGCAGATCACTGTTAAACAGACAAATAGCAGGATGGTTCTCAGTAATTCACACAATGGATTGCAAGTAACAGCATCCTTACTGCCTACACAAAAGTAAATTATACTATGAATTTCAATAGAAAACATTAAAGACAATATCCACCATTAAATTTTCAGGAGTGTGTTTGTCTCATTCATTTATCTACTAATATAATATACTTATAATATAAGCAGTTTGTTATATTGTGGACACCAAATGCACAAGATTAACATAAAATACACAATTTTTTCCTGTTATTAGCCTGCTTCTCCTACACAGCCACCACCTGATTCAGTGAAAACATTTCTCAATGCTCTACTACTAGGTTTTATCAGGATAAATTAACCAAATTGATTTTAAATCTTCCTAAAGGATTAATAATTGTTAGACAATGCTATCATATTAATCTTAAGGTAGAGAAATTAAAGTCAATGAGAAAAATAAGATATTACATTAGCCTCTATTGATTACAATATATAATAGACTTCCTCCAATACTCTGAAGCCATACTAATATATTTAAAAATTATTTCAAATTTCAAGTACACAAAATGAATAAAATAAAAGTAATAGTATCATTTCCAGTATTTTAACCATGTTCCTACTCACTTTTGTAGACAAAAACTGATAAATCAAACTCATCAATACGGAGTGGGAGGTACAAATAAATTTGGGTACATCTATTAATAGTTACCTGAGACATATCCTTTCGGCAGATGGGGCACTCAGTTCTATCAATGAGTACTCTCATTCTGGTGGAGCACTCGTAGCAAACAGGATGATCACAATCTCCAACACTATAAATTTCAACGGAGCGAAAGCAGACCACACAGACATCCTCTTCTTCTTTGCTCGAATTTGCAGTCATTTTCTTCGAAGAATTGTTTACTTTCTTAGAAGTAGACATTGTGCAGTCACGTAACGAATTTTAAGCTATATAAAATTGAAAGAATGTTATTCTACAAGCTCGGTTATAATACGGCTGTTAGAAACGAAGTGACGTCCTCGCACGTTCTCGCACGTATCACGAGTTAAGCGGTAGCGCCGACTAATGTACACCACAGGTACACTTATTATAAACAAACAGTAAATGTGAATTTGGACGATTACGCCACGATGTAAAATTCTTACTAGATAACTGAAAGGGCCGTAGCCACTCTACGAATCAGATAATATCCATCAATTTTTATGTTCAAATAACTCCTCATATATCAACTTGAAATCTCCTTTATGTAATAAATTTTATGGGCTTAATATGATTGTGCTGTCATATTTTTATGAAATTTTCTTTTAGTGTGATATACTCAGAAAGATATTAATAATATACATGATTTATGAATCAAAGACAGGGTAGAAAAAGCGAAAAGCTTCAATGGTAGGGCAAACAAAACGAATTCTGGCGTAACAAGACAAAAAACAAATGAACTGTTAAGGCTCAGATACATATGCATGTGTGGGATTCTTGAGTAAGTCATTTTACACCCGCAGTCTAATGGCTTGATTGAACGGGCCCACCGCGACCTTAAGACGGCTTTAAAGTGTCTCAACAGTCGTACAGACTGGGTTGATCATCTCCCTATGGTTCTTTTGAGCTTACGTAATCTTTACAAACAGGACCAAAAAGCAACGACATCAGAGATGTTGTACGGGCAATCCTTGCGGTTGCCGAGTGACATAGTCAATCCTGACGTCTCTACGTCATTTTCACTTCAGAATCAGAACTCGTATAGTGACCGCCTAAAACGCTGTATGAAGCAAATTCGATACGTAGCACCGCGTCCAACACAGACTGTCGATAAATTAGACCCGGCGTTAGAAACGTGCACTCATGTGTATGTTCGCGTTGATGCCGTGAAGCCTGCTCTTACGCGCCCTTATGAGGGTCCCTTCCTCGTCATAAGACGCACTGCTAAATACTTTATTATCGAGAAGCACGGGAAGCAGGACTCGGTCTCTATTGATCGCCTGAAAGCCGCGTCTGTATCGGACGCACTCGTACCAAATAATCTCCCTCCACCTGATGTCACTGAGCTTTCTGTCGATGATAAATCTCTGCTGAAACCACCAGTGCGTAGACTTGAATTCGCTTCGCAACTTGCTGCATCGCTCCCTAGCAGTATACCGTGTAATCCTTTCCTTATTCCTAGCCGGTCGTTGGGCACTCATTCTTACCATTCTAATACGCCAGTTGTGATCTCGAGACAACCTGTTTCCACTAATGCAACACCTATTACTCACCTGTCAAAACTTAACTTGCAGACTCGTACTGTAATCTTGCCTAAACCTGTTCAAGTCTCCTATAGACCCCCCGATCGCTCGACGCGAAGTGGTCGCAAGGTAACGCGTCCTCTGCGCTTTAGCTAAGTTTTTAGACCGACTTTCCAGTCTCGAAACGAAGGAGATAGTGTAGCATCACATCGCTGTTCATGGTCCATTTTCAAGTTATGCGTATTAATTAATCGCGTACAAATTAAATCGTACTTTTTACAATAAATTTCCTGTATTTTTGTGATTAGGTTTTTGTAACTTTAAGTGAGATTCTTGTAAATTTTTAGTTATAAAAATTCGCTGTTATTTGTAAAACCATTCTTAGTACGAAAGAACTGTCGCTATGGTTCTTTCTTAAAAAAATTCACCCCTGAGAAGCACATCCGGATTCTGAATCGACGTGAATCTGACCGTAGCTTTTAGGAGATAACACCGTAAGTGTACAATGCCTTAATGTGAATAGTGTGTTTTTTTTACAGTAAGTCTAGAATTAATTGTGTTTAGGACTTAGATATATTTCTTAGTCTCACTATATTTTTCTAGAAATATTAGGTGTAGGATTTTTCATATCATTTGTGTTAATTTTTGTATAATGTGCGTATGTGGAGACGACCTATGGTACATCCCTGAAATAACCAAGTTTTAGGACTTGTATTTTGAGATTTAATAGAACAACTTGTGGTCTTAACTAGTACTGAGAATATTTCTTATCTAATCTTCAAATCTACCTTACTTTCTGTTGGAAAATTCACCTGTTATGTTGAGATTTTCTATTGCTCATCATTAGTCATATGTTTTTTAATTTTGCTGTAACAAGCCCTCTCTGCATTACGCCAAATATTTACTTGAAATACTTCCTTTTACTGTTCAATTGACACAGTGAACTTCTTTTATAACCTGTTTTCTATTTTTAATAAAAAAAACACTGGTGATCCAAATGTGTGCCTCTACTTGGGAAATTCTTGATTTTGTTGTAAACTTTAAGCTGTGACTAGGTAACTCATTTTGATTATGCAGATTGGTAAGCCAGGCAAATCAGAATCTCATGTTCTATTTTGATTCTGTGTAGCGAGGCTGAGAGCGGGACATAATACCAATCTGCATATTGTGTTCTTAGGAGCAACTGTATATTCTTTTTCTTATTTTTTAATGTATTAGAAATATTTTTTAGCAATTTTGGTGAACAAATTTTCCCATTTCTTTTGCATAACTAATTACTGTGTTGTGGAGCTGAGGCTATCATAGCGGCGCGAGCATAAATCTACCATATTACGAGACAAACAGCTACCCTATTCTATTCTATCCATCTTCTCTTCTAGTCTTTCTTAAACCTTTATCATGACTACAGCTAGCGGTAATACCCATTCTACACCTAACCAACAGTTTAGATTACCTGCATTTTCATCAGAGGAGCCTCAGATGTGGTTCACTCAAGCGGAGATATCATTCCGCCAATTGGGTATTACTGATGAGGAAACTAAATTCTGTTGTCTCAACTGCCTTACCACCGAAAGTGGCGGTGTTAGTTGACCAGTTTATAACCAATCTCTTTCACTCGTGGACTACGG